>VUQI01044374.1:0-13211 GCA_015106735.1 Paratilapia polleni | reverse complement strand
AAAGACAGAGAAAAAGGAAAAGTGAGGGTATGTAATTATCACCCCTTTGCCCTCCTCAGAAAGCAGCACCTCCTGTGTTATTGCAGGGCTGTTTGCCCCCTCTGCACATTTCATTAATTAAGTTGGGAGGATGCAGAGGCCACACTGAGACGAGGTCATTAAGCCCACCACAACACTCCTCCCTCCCCAGAGCTGGCTCAGAGAACCGGCCCCATTGTTCCACCGGCGGAAAGTGAGACATTCAACACTCAGCGCTGCTGTAAAAAAACGCGCATATAAGCACACACAGGCAGACGCATGGCCAAATAATGTGCATCTGCGCTTTCTGGGATCAGGTCACATGCTTTCCTGAATGTTTTCCTCTTCATCTCCCCATGTTCTTTTCACTCCATCTATGAGTTGTGTTGGAAAGCGAGGCTACAGGGGGAGACAGGTGCAACTGATGGGAGACGTTAATCACCTAAACTTTACTCTGTGCCCGTGAGGTCATAGACCTGTCTGTCATGTGAATTAGAAAAGTCTCTATCTTTGTCTCTGGTTTTTAAAATTTTTTTTTAAATTTTCCTTCCTCTCTTTCCTTCTTTTCCTTGAAGTAGTTTGCTCATGGTGATGGTGCATATGTTTTTTTTTCCTTAGTTATTTCTGTAACTTGTATGTAGCATGACGACTTGGGCTTAATCAATCAGATTACATGATATGCTGTAGCGCTGCTGTCATTAAGGAATATCATCACCATATTGGCCAATTTTTGTGTTTTACAGTACCTCGAATTTACCATTAAGTCTTATTCTGTAGATTGGGTGAAATAAATAATTATACGGTAGCAAAAATAGGCTAATTTAATTCATGCTGATGTGTTTAGATGCTATAGTTACTCAAGTGCAGTGAAAATGGGTTGTCATAGTGATGCTTTTATTGCCACGATATTGCGATGGCCTTTCATCTCCATCCATCTTTTTTCTCCTCTACCCTCAAAGTCCTTTGTGTTTTCCAATGTCCCATTGCAAAATGAGTTTTTTGTTTGGTTGTGGTGTAAATGTCCTCCAGATGGGCTTGATGTAATAAGTCCAGGTGTACTGGCTTACAGGCCCAACATCCCAATGACCTCTTACCTCTGATGTAGGTCAGTAAAGGTTAGCCGCCTGGCTCTCTGTTCATTGTACACACAAGCTTCAAATCCATCCTTATCACCCCATTCAGATGTTAAAGGTGCCGCTGCCAGTTCTAAGAGTGAGTTAAAGAAAGCACCATATGTTTCAAAGACAAATTTCATATATTACAGAAATCCCCAGGCTTGTCTATTATTGTTTGCATTCTAAACTCCAGCAGGAAAGGCAAACATGTGAGGCACAGCCAGTACTTATTTGCGTATGAACACCACCAGCTGCACTGGACCTGAAGGATTACACTGGATAACTGCATCTCTGTGGCTGTTGTCCTTTCTTATCAACTCTCTCACTCTCTCTGCTATCTTAGCAGGTCCAGGGTATCCTCGATTCTCAGGGAGTCTGGCACACACTTTCCTTCCTATGAGCCACTTGGATCACCATGCCAACAGTGGAGTTCTCTATGGGCAGCACCGTTTCTATGACACGCAAAAAGGTGGGATGTGAGACTCTTAAAATTTAATCACACAAAAAGAATACATTTCAGTCAAATTTAAGTAGTGTATTTAAGCAGTGTAGTATGGTGTAAAGTCTTTCATGTCTTTTTTCTTTTCTTGACTAATGTATTTGTCTTTACTGGCTGTCTTTTTTTCCTCTTGTAGAGAACTTCTACCTTCGGGGTCTCCCATCGCAGCCACCTCTCATCTCAGCCAATCATAGTCTGCCGCCAATGTCCCGGGCAGGTTCAGGACACACTCAGGGGTCCTGCAGCAGAGACAGAGAAGCAGGGGTAGGCACAGGCATACATAAGGGTCTTAAAGAGGGCTCTGTGGAGAGAGGAGTGGTAAATGTCAAGGACAAGGAGAGATCCAGTGGAAAACAAGAGGCTAAGGAAAGACAGCAACAACAGCAGCACCACAGCCACCAACCACCCCAGCCGACACACCACCACCATTCTCACACCCATCAGCAGCACCCACACTATCCTCAGCACCCACTGCCCCTGGAAGAGGTAAATAGTCGGGCCCTGGAGAGGCATAAGGCATCACTCACGATGTACAGCAAAGAGCACCCTCAAAGTATGGGTAAGCCCCTCAGTGCCTGCTTGCACAATGGCAAAATGCAAAATGGAGATGCAGGAACTGGAGCAGGAGCTAAGGTCTCCATGTCGAGCTGTGGAGGGGAGGACGCAACTCTTCGGGCTATGGGCGGTGGGGGGAGCAGTCAGAGCAGGCATATGGGGACTAGTGGCAGTAGCCGCTGCACCAAGGAGGGAGTAAGTGGGGAAATGAGGATCAGTGAACAACCTTCAGACTGTTTGGAAAGGGGTCAGGCACCACTTCACCACTCTCTGCCCTACTCAGTACCCCCACCCTTACACATGGGTACTGCTACTGGAGGGGCCCATCCACATCCTCATGCTCACTCCCATACACATCCTCACCCAGGGGGCTTCCACTGTCTTCAGCTCCACCCCAGCCACCCACATCATTCCCACCACACACACCACCATCCAGATTTTTTCTGCCCACCGCCACCTGCTCCTCTAGCCAATCCTGCCTCACATGAGAGGGGGCCAGTCAATGTGGGGCGAGAACCTAAAGTCACAGGGCCTACATTTGTGCCATCTGTGGCAGACGTGGGCGATAAATCTAATGGGCCATTCCAGCTTAATAACCCTGACTGCCAGGGTGTGGGTAGTGGAGGAGGAGGCAGCAATGCCAAGGACAAGACAATAGAAAAGAATGGTGGTGGTGGGCACCACAGTAATTGGCACAGAAAACAGCCACAGCAGCAGCAACAACAACAACAGCAACCGCAACAGCAGCACCCATACAGAAAGACAGAAAAGGCTCCAGACTGGATGCAATCCCACCATCAACACCTTCAGCCATCACAGCTTCCTCCACCTCCCCAGCAACAGCCATCACATTCTCAACAGCAGCACCAAGTTGTGCGATCACGGAGTGCTGAGTGTATCAACAGTGGTGTGGAAATGGATGTGTTCAGACCCTCGCTGCCGCAGGGGCCCAAGGCAGGGCACTCTGTCCCTCATTCTGTAAACACTTCTCCTTACAGAGACTGTTCCCATCCAGGACCCCCACCCAACTCTTCCCCACTTGGAAGTAAAAACATGGGGCAGCACAGTGGGACTGGAGCAGCCCATGGTCCTGGAGGTAGCTGCTCCTTACAGAGAGACGGCCAAAAGGTAGCCAGGATTCGCCACCAGCAGCATGGCCGACCTGGCCCAGATCCTCCCTCTGAGTTGAATCAGGGGAATAGTCAGGAGCTTAAAAGAAAGATGGACATGTCTCCTTATGGTTATAGCAACAGCAGTGGGCAGCACCACCACCAGCAGCCCCCAGTGCCACCTTGGAATATGAGGCCTCCCCACCACATGTCACAACCTGAGGAGGAGCAGAGGAAGTCATATATGGAGTTAGGGAGCACTGGAGGGCAACACTCTCAGCAGCAGCAGCAGCAGCAGCAGCCGGGTATAAGCCTTCCTCCTCCGCAGCCCCCCACTGCACCTTCTCTCAGTCAGCAACAGCAGCAGCAGCCACAGCAGCAACCTGATCCCCAGGGTCCAACTCAGGGAGAGAGCAGTGCCATGAAAAGCTTATTAAAGTACAGCAACCAGCAACAACCACTGCTCCTCTCCCAAAAGAATCCCTTTGGAGGGCTAGGAAGTCTCAAATCAGGTCCATCTGGGGGGAGCTGTGCCCTTCAGGGCAACAAACAGACACTACCTTCCAGAAAGGGGACAGCGAATGACGGTGAGCGTCCTGATTATAATGGGCGGAGCCGGGATATGGGGGATACAGGTCATGGGGAAAGTGAGGTGCGGCAGCCGCCGGTGGGAATAGCAGTGGCAGTGGCCAGACAGAGGGAACCACCTTGTCGTTCAGCTGAAACTCATCCCAACAGCCGGCAGGGCAGGGTGCATCCCTCTGTGAAAGGTAAGCAGTCCAGGGGTCACTGCCTCATGAGAAGCAAGGAACATGCCTTATATTTCTTTATCTGTGACTTGCCTGCACCCTCGCTGCAAACAAACAGACAAAAACATGAAAAACAAATTCTAAAGCTAATAAAAAGCCTGAAAAATATCAATTTTGTGGTGATACACTTTTTAAAAAATCTTTTTTGGTGAATGCAGTAAAAGTCCTGAATGGTTCTCATTGACTTTGCATACTCACACTCCCTGCCAGATGGGCTCCAGTCCCCATGATTCTTTACAGGATAATATGAGTATAGCTAACTGTGAATGGAGTTTAATACTTATGGGTTTAAATCTAAATTTCCTATGCAGTAGTCCCAAACAATGCCTGTCCAGTTTTAACTTGGTTGTGTATTATTCAGCTTTCTTGTTGCCCTTGACCAAACGTTAGTGAATTAGACAGGCATCAACCATTGTATTTAGAGAAGTAAATCTAAGTAATGTTTGGAGTAGCCAACATTAAAAAAGTAATTTATATTACACCAACATTACTAAGCTTGGCTCCAAAACTGCAGCAACATAGTCTTTCTGTTCATTAGCAACCCCAATCAAAGTAAATGCACAATGTTTTAAAAACTTTGAATACACAACATCAGCAATCAACAATATCTGAATGGGGCAGCACGGTGGCACGGTGGTTAGCACTGTTGCCTCACAGCAGGTCCTGAGTTCGAATCCACCATCTGGCTGGGGCCTTTCTGTGTAGAGTTTGCATGTTCTCCCCGTGTCTGCGTGGGTTCTCTCTGGGTACTCCGGCTTCCTCCCACAGTCCAAAGACATGCAGTTAGTGGGATTAGGTTAATTGGTAATTCTAAATTGGCCGTAGGTGTGAATGTGAGCGTGAATGGTTGTCTGTCTCTCTGTGTTAACCCTGCAACAGACTGGCGACCTAATTGTAATATAATAGAAGTAATACTATGTCATTACACAGGAGTTTAAGAAATAACTAATAATTGTGGTCTTTATTATCATTAAACAGGCCTAATGTAGAGAATAAAATCCTGCCAAGATAAGTCTACTTAATGACTTTTAAAAAAAATAAATAAATAAGAGTCATATGTTAATCCCTGTTTGTAATTCATTGTCAGTATGAAATCATTTAATACTTGAAATGTCTTCATTTGCAACTCATGGCACGGTTTTGACAAATGGCGAGAGACTTGGGATTTTGTTCTCACTGTGAACCACAATGGTGAAAGCTGATGGTTAAGTTGATGTTTGCCTCTATAGGGCAGCCCCGCTCCATGTATCTGTCAGATCCCACCACTGAGGAAGAGAGGAAGAGGCTGAGTGAGGAACAAATAGGTCTCACTTGCTTGGACAGAGAGAGAGATGCATATATCAGGTAAATAATTTAAAAAGCATCGCTCAGTACTTGATAATTTCAAATCTTTATGGTTAGAAACCTTCTTATTTGTATTTCTTTATGTTTGTCTCATTCTGATGCCAGGGATAACAAAGAAAGGGTGGAATTTGCAAGGATCCACCCTTCCAGCAGCTGTCACGGAGACCTTACCTCTCATCTCATGGTCCCAGGCGGGACGTCCCTCCAGTCTGGCCAGTTAGATCCTGCTGCACATTCTGCTCATCATCATTGGATGCCAAGAACTGGAAGCCCATCCCTCTGGATGACAGGACACTCTTATGGTAAGAATTTACTAATACTGTATTTTGGAAACTAAGATGCTAATATTTTACATAATCTTTCTGATGGTAGGACTTTTACTGAAATGAATAAAGTATTTTTGTTACTTAGTGTTGTAAAAGACGTATGGTCCAGCTTCCTGTTTACTGAACAAGACTAAAACAAAGGTGTTTAGAATTCATTTGACTGCTTGATGTAGTATTTTTGAAGTTGTTTTATGTGGAATTTTGTAATCTAATCTGAATTTCTTTCTATAAAGCAGGTATAGGTCATACAACCCTACACCAGAATCTGCCTCCAGGTTTCTCTGCAGCCATGCCAGGCCCTCTGCAGCCAGTCCTGCCTCTGCCTCAAGACCCCTCTGCCCAACTGGTTGTCCTGCCCTCTGAGCCCCCCGCCCATCCTGCGACCCATCACCTGGGTATGCCATTATCTTGCTTGTTTTTGTGAATTGTATGTGTATGTAAGAATAAGGTCTCCAGGAAGAATAGCTGAGGCTAAGGCCAGTGCTAATGGGTATCCTAATAAAACAAAACAAACAGCACCACACACACAAATTCCCATTGGAGATGCACCAAATTTAGCATATGTTCTCTCAAACTTTAACAAAATGTTATTTCAGTGTTCATATAATCTTGGACTAAGGTTAGTCTGTGATCATATAAAGACTGCTGCATGCCAACTGCTCGGCCCAGCAGCAATGGTGCTCTCAGTAGGTCAGGATGCTCGTACAAAGCTATGTTGCCCGTACAATACCACAGCAGAGGCAGAGGAAGTGAGTGAGGTGAAAATCACTTCAACATAGTCATTGTAGACACGTATTCAGTGAACAGGCTGTGAAATTTAATTGGCTCACAATCTTTGACGGTACATTTCCTTCTGCGCTCCGCAGGAGTTTCAGCTGAGAAGGGAAGTGCATCCACAGAAACTTTCCCACAGGAAATATTTTCATATCCGATTTTATGTGCCTACATTCTTAGTGCGTCTTGCAAAAGGGGGTGAAAGATCAAATTAATTTGGATAATAAAACTGTTAATGCGGAGTGTGTAATACACTAATACAGATATTATAAAGATAACTGTTATGTAGTTCTATATAATGTGTTCTTACTACTTTCCAAGAGGCACCTCTGTCACAGTACATCACCCATATTAAGTTGTGCCTGTCCTTAAATTCACATAATGAGACAGGTTGTACACCCACACACATGGGAACCAGGCTTACTGCTGGGCCCTTCTGCAGAACCCCTACTGTGGTTTGGCCAGGAAGGTGGGACTTTTTGGCATCAAGGCCACAACGAATGCTCTGACGAGAAAAACATGTATTTCCAGCCCAGTATTTTTGACCTCTAATCAGCCTACGACCATTATATTCTGTTCACATTTCATCATTGTCCTAACTTTTCTTTCCAGCATTCCAAAATTCTCAAAGCAGTTCTTAAGAGACAGCTTTCTGTTCAGAGCGGGGGAGAGTGTGGGATTGCTGCTGCCTGGGGAGATGTTGCTCTGTGAAGTAAAAAAAAAAAAAAAAAATCTTTTTTTTTTTTTTTTTTTTTAAAAAGGATACATGTTGTTGCTATAAAATGTGAATACAATGATTTTTTTTAAACGATCCATAATGGTTTCACTGTTTTGAAATAGTTGTGTGGGAAGTAAATAATGATAAGTATGGAGAACACAACTGTTCTGTTCTGTTCGCTAATGTATTCTAGTGTATTGTGCCTAGTGTCGATGTGTATGAATGTGTGTATGTGCATGCATGCATTTTTGTTCTAAGGTAGCCCGCTCCATCACATTCCTCCTCCTTTTTTCTCATTAGATGTGATGGAGCAGCCAGGGCTGTGGCCCCCTGTGTATGGTGCCCGGGGCCCACCCTCCCACATGCAACATCCTGCTGTGTACTCCCGATCTCAGTTTCTACGGCAACAGGAGCTGTACGCTCTCCAGCAGCATCAACAGCTTCAGCACCAGAGTCACCAGTCACAGCCATCACAACTGCAGTCTCAACCTCAGCAGCAGCAGCAGCAGCAGCAGCACAGATCTGCACATGGCATGAACATGCAGCACCAACCCGCTCACAATGCACAGGTGAATATAAAGTCAAAATATGCGAGGAAGAATAAGATTTCAAAAAATGTACACACACAAAAATGCAGACAAGACTCAAGAAGAGTAAGTGAGTCATGCATCAGCTTAAAATTTTACGTTTTTAGTCTATTTTTAATTTGCATAACATTCTTTCAGGGATATGATGACTTTCTTACAGGGAAAAAAGAAGCAAGTTTATTGCTGAATATAGGCGAGCAAGTAGCTTTTGCTGTCAACTAAATTGCAAGATAAATATCATGTGGTTAATATAGAAAATCACTTGTTCACTAAATTTAGATATGAAAATCATTTTGTGTCAATACCACAGATACAGAAGAGACCAGATGAGACCCAGGTTGAACTAGAGGAGCTCATTTCAGAGCCAAGAACGTCTAAACCTGCCAAAGCCTACTCTTACAACCCACCACAGAGGAACACCTCACCCGCTGGGACCTGCACCGCTCACCTGTCCCCTTGTTGCCAGTCCCCTTCATTGCGACAGCATCCAAAAAGCACTCCCTCCACACCCTGCCCTGCTCCTAGCCCTGTTGCAGCAGTACCTCATTCACCTGCCATTAGTCCTGCCCCACCTCAAATGCTAAAGGGTACTGAATCCCAGGACAAGACAGGAGAGCGACAGCCCCCACAGGATTACCCAGAGTCTCTGGAGCCTGGTAAGCACGAAGAAATGTCCAGAAAAATACAAAAATGTGCCTCAAAATTTTCCAACTGCCTTTGGTGCAGCGTGTGCAGTGGATTTAGTATGAGTAATACTCACATCAGATTAGCACCTGTCAAATAACATGCTCACACTAATCAGGTGGTTACAGATGTCAGGTAAAATAAGCCTGAAAAGAAGAAGAAAAAAATTCTAACATATAGCCAAATCTTTTAGATCATACTGATTGGTAATTGGAGTTGCCATTGTTCAATGACCCCATTTTTTTCTGCTGGTGTTTTGGTAATATGTGTGGGTAGCTCTTTTGGCAAGCCCCTGATTGAATAAACAGCTTAAAGCTGAGGAAAATGGCTGCCGGCTGTGCTGGGACTTTCCAGAACTGTTACCTTGGTAATGATTGAGAAACACCTCAGTAGCGGCCTTTACATCTCCTCCACCCCCACACGCCTGACGCTCTCTTCATCATTATTAATGTCTGGCTAACGGCTCCTGCACGCCAGAGGAATTGTGTCAGTCTCTCTGATAAACTAAAGGTCTTGCCCACTTTAAATAACACACACACACAGTTTCTTGTGGTAAGGCTGGGAGATGAAGGGAGAGTGCTACTTCATTTCCTTTCGCTGTTTTTCACCCTAGGTAGCATGGACATTTAGTTTATCATGGGTATGATGAGTAACACCTTCAAATTCTCATCACAAAAGTAGTGCTTTCTATTGAGGTATCATGATATGTGATATTTTTCTGGGAGAATGGTTTATCAGAATGATTTGGACTGAATAGACAATTGATTAATTTACTATATTTACTATATTTCTTTTCATCTATAGACTTGCCTCCTGGATACACCTACCCTACTATTGCCATGGACTACAGGAGCGGACCGTCCTCTCAGGATGTTCAGCTGGCTGAGCCAGCTGACCTGGAAGCAGTCCAAGTGGAGCCTGCTGAGCATGCTCCCCAGTCTCTGGCCCGCCTAGGGGAGGAGTTAGACTGCCAAGTAGTAGTTAGACCCCTCCCAGAGCCACTCCCACTCAAGGAAGTGGAGCATGAAGAGGAGAAAAGAGTGGCTGAAGGAGTTCTGGAACAGAGGGATGAGGTGGAGATAACAGCAGTCACAGAAGCCAACTATGTGCACAGAGAGGAGGAGCAAGCAGAAGAGCAGGGACAAACTGCGGAAGAGGTGCTGCTTTGTCCACCTGCTGAGAGTACCGTGTGTGAGGCTCCTTCCTGTCCAGTCTCCATTTTGACAGAAGAACCTGATAGGCAAGGCGCTGTCATTACCTTGGAGGAAGAAGAGGATGATGAGGTGACAGGTGGGGAGATTCAGGTGGAGTATGCTCAAAAGGTCAGCATGCCTGGAGAGCAGGAGCCAGAGCTGCCCGCCATCATCGAGCTTGATCCTGCTTCTCCTGAGTCACAGTCCCCGCCTAATGAGGGTGCAGAGGACAGTGAGCAGCAGCATGAGAACAAGATGACCCCTAATGACGCCTCAGTGGATTCTGTGTGTCTTTCCCCTGCCTCAGCTTCTGCCCCTAGCCCAAGCGAGGCATCTTTTGTTGTGCCCCACAAACCTCTTGTGCCCTGCTACTGGAGTCTGGAGTTGCTGATTGCTGCTGCTTTCTGCACAGATGTACCCCCATTTCCCTTGTTCTCATTTAGCACCCCATCAGCTGCCTCATCACAGTGCAACCCACACCAGGGTATCGAGCTTCTGAGTGAACTAGCAGATCTGGAGCTGCAACAGCAAAAGCACACTTGTGGAAAAAGCCAGGGTGAGACACAATGGATCTTCCATGACACATATTCACATGCACACAGCAACACTCATATTGGCAGAATGCACTTCGCTCATAGTTTACTCTCCTTTTCCTCTATGTCCATTGAGACAAACTCCCACTCCCCCCTCAGGCCTACCCTCTGTCGCTCTGTGCTCCCTCCCAGATAGTCCTCTCTTCCTGCTGGTCTCAAGAGCCTCTGGTGAATTCTAACACATCCCCAGAGAGGCTGTCTACATCCTTGCTTGCCGTTGCTCTTCTTTGGCATGTTAAAGCCACTTTTATTTCCTAAAAGGCTGTTCTAATGATGCAGGGCCTCAGGAGAGGGAGAGGAAGCAGGAGGACAGGGCTGAACTAGTAGTGAAGGGTTTACACCTTCTTTCTCACTCCCTCTCTCTCCCTTCTAGCTTTCCTTAGGGAACTGTCTCTGGCTCTCCATCCTGCAGCTGTTTGATCCATGTATGTGCACAAACGTGCACACATCCACACACGCACAACTGCAAATACACACACCTAAACTTAAAGGAGACACATCAGTTGGTTTCTTTCTCTCCCTAACATAACACTTTATACTGAAAGTTGGTGTGTAATCACAAAAGCAGTCAATGTTTTCAGCACCCTGGAGCATTGCCTGGCTAATTAGACCCCATTGTTTTAAAGTGACTTTAAAAGCTTCCTTGTTTTTCAAAGCACCATGTCTTTTTTTTTTTTTTTTTATTCATGCAAAAGGATGTTTTGTGTTTACCACGCATCCTAATGCATTTAACTGCTCCCAAAAGAGGGTTCTATTTTTAAAAAAGGGTATCATCTGATTCCAGAGTCAGTGATGTCTTCCATACTGTTGACAGCTCAGGAAAGTAGCATATGTCGATTTAGAGTCACAACGATAGTCGTTATGAAAACAAGTACTAAAACAAGTGAGAAGATTCAGTTTTTTAAAATTTATTTATTCATGTTAAGATATAAGAGGGTGTTACTTTATAAACGGAAGTCATGTTTCTCTTTGTGACTAGGCTTGAAACTCTGCTATTCAGCTAGTAGCTCAGTCCATTAATGGCAGATAGACCAGTCAGTGCCATAAGCAGATAGACTACATAGGAAAAGCTCAGTCCAGATGGTCAGTGACATATCAGCATATGGTGAGTCCAAAATAATATGACCTCTGAAAAGATATGCTGCTGATTTCTCATACTGCCCTAATCTGCGCAAATTTCCTCTTTACTGCAGAAAAAACAAAAAAAAAAAACCCCATCTTTCTTTCTCATGTTGACATTAATTTCTTTTGACAAATGTTAAGTAAACAAGGTCCACTGTAGTGTCTCTGAATCAAAAATGTATAGACGAGATGCAAACCAGTTTTTCCCCCCCCCTTCTTCAAACAGAGGAGGAATTGCTCATGTTTGACCTCCAAAGCCTTGCTACCCTGGCCACAGCCCGTGCACTGGAGCTGGGCTCCCAGGAAAGCAGGAGCGTGGGTTCAGAGCGACAATTCCCGGCCCGTAGGATCCTCAATTTACGTAGGAAATGCACCTGGACACCTCGCAATGAACCAGTAAGACTATAAAAGTGTGCCCTTCTTGATGTTTCTAAATGCAAAGTTCCCAGAGTTTTAATGACATTTCATACAAATAAATATAGAGTACCTAATGAAGTTGTACTTGAAATGTTTCATGGTTGCATTTAATGTTAAATAACCACTAATTCTGTGTGTTCTTCAGGTGTGCCCAGCCAAAGTTAGCATGGAAACAATGGATGGTCCTGAGCTTGCAATGCGTGTGAAGTTGGCTGAGCTACAACGTCGCTATAAAGAGAAGCAAAGGGAGCTTGCCAAACTTCAGAGGAAGCATGATCATCAGTGAGTATGACATTGTCCTCCCTTGCCTCGTCTGATTTCCAGTCAGTCATTTCCAAAGTAATAAAAACATAAACACATTTCATTTGCTTGTAGTTTCGAAATGGATTTCTTTCTGTGCTTTACAGCCCTTTGAGTTTAGATATGTGTGGTATCTTAAAATTGGGCCGTCTGCATGTGTGTTTACATCTGCTTGTGCCAGCAGGAAGGAAGAAACACCTCGCAGCCCAGCACGACGAGGACCGGGGCGGCCGAGGAAGCGGAAACCCACCCTCTCCACAGGTCCAGTGTCCTCATCCGAGGGCCAAAGAAAAGTCAAGTGAGTATCAGTCGGCCCATCTCCGCTAGCTGGCTATAGTCCAGTCATGCATGATAAGCCCCACTGTATCACTCGCATACAGGCACTGCCTCTCATTGGCATAAGCAGGAAATGGGAGAACCACTGAACTATTCTCAAGTCAACTTGAACCTCTTCTAATCTAATCAACACTGGTGTTAATTGTGTAACAGGGTAGCCGGTGTCAGTTGTGTCTCAGTCTGCTACTACAGAATATTCATTCAGGCTTGATATATATGAATGAACATATTCAACTTAACTTTACTGGGCTGAATTTTGTGTGTGTGTGTGTTTATGTGTCACAGACACTCCAGGCAATGAAAGTTAAGCTCATACAGTGTCCATGTACAGTGGTGTGAAAAAGTGTTTGCCCCCTTCCTGATTTCTTAGTTTTTTGCATGTTTGTCACACTTAAATGTTTCAGATCATCAAACAAATTTAAATATTAGTCAAAGATAACCAGAGTAAACACAAAATGCAGTTTTTAAATGATGATTTCATTTATTAAGGGAAAAAAGATATCCAAACCTACCTGGTCCTCTGTGAAAAAGTAATTGCCCCCTAAACCTAATAACTGGTTGTGCCACCTTTGGCAGTAAGAACTGCAATCAGGCATTTGTGATAACTGGCAATGAGTCTTTCACATCACTGTGGAGGAATTTTGGCCCACACTTCTTTGCAGAATTGTTTTAATTCAGCCACACTGGAGGGTTTTTGAGCATGAACGGTCTG
>VUQI01044368.1:9869-29172 GCA_015106735.1 Paratilapia polleni | reverse complement strand
CTAAACATTTGACACACAGAGCAGGAAAGAGGTGAGACAGGAGAAGCCATGCTGACAGTGATTCGGCTACGAGCTAAGCTAAAAGCTACGCTAAGCTAGTGGATCCCTAAAGACACAATGCGTGAATGATATGAATATAAATTTGCAGGTGATTCACTCGAAGTGTGCTATTAATAAAGCACGTGGAGGTTACACTGTGAAAATAAGTCACTATGTGAAAGTTAGTAGTTAGTTAATCAAGCTACACAACAAGCACCACTGTGCAATGCAACAGGAACAGGAAGTGATACCTTACCACAGTCCACACCAAGTGAGAGCGCCCCCACACCAGTTGCATATTTAACCTGTCAGTTAAATATGCACCCACCAGCCACTTCATTAGGTACACCTGTTCAACTAATCCTTAAAGCAAATATCTAATAAGCCAAAGCCATGGCAGCAACTCAATGCATTTAGGCATATAGACACCCTGCCTACCCTACCTTACCCTACTTCACCCTAATTCAGCATAAGAATGAGGAAGAAAGGTGATTTAAGTGACTTTGAACGTGGCATGGTTGTTGGTGCCAGACAGGCTGGTTTGAGTATTTCAGAAACTGCTGATCTGCTGGGATTTTCCCACACGACCATCTCTAAGGTTTTACAGAGAATGGTCTGAAAAAGAGAAAATATCCAGTGAGCAGCAGTTCTCTGAGCGAAAATGCCTTGTTGATGTCAGAGGTCAGAGGAGAATGGCCAGACTGGTTCCAGCTGATAGAAAAGCAACAGGAACTGAAATAACCACTCGTTACAACCAAGGTATTTAGAACACGCTACACATTGAGCCATAAAGCAGATAGGCTACAGCAGAAGAAGACCACACTGTGTGCCACTCCTGTCAGCTAAGAACAGGAAACTGAGGCTACTATTTGCACGGGCTCAGAAAAACTGGACAAAGGAAAATTGGAAAGATGTTGTCTCGTCTGATGAGACTCAATTTCTTCCGCAACATTCGGATGGTAGGGTCAAATTTTGGTGTAAACAACATGAAAGCATGGATCCATCCTGCCTCGTATCAGCAGTTCAGGCTGGTCCTGGTGGTGTAACGATGTGGGGGATATTTTCTTGACACACTTAGTACCAAATAAGCATCATTTAAATGCTGCAGTCTACTTGAGTATTGTTGCTGACAATGTCCATCCCGTAGTGTACTGATCTTCTGATGGCTGCTTCCAGCAGGATAACACATCATGTCACAAAGCTCAAATCATTTCAAACTTGTTTCTTGAACATGAGAATGAGTTCACTGTACTCAAATGGCCTCCACAGTCACCAGATCTCAATCCAATAGAGCGCCTTTGGGATGTGGTGGAACGAGAGATTCACATCATGGACGTGCAGCCAACAAATCTGCAGCAACTGTGTGATGCTATCATGTCAATATGGACCAAAATCTCAGAGAAATGTTTGCAGCACCTTGTTGAATCTATAAAGAATTAAAGCAGTTTTGAATGCAAAAGGGGGTCCGACTAGCAAAGTGTAACTAAGTGGCTGGTGAGTATATATCTTCCAGGTAAAATGAAAGCTCACTATCTTGTTTGTTTAATATAGGGATAAAACAAAGAACCTTTTGAGAATCCCAGGCTTACTCTACCTCTCTGTTTCCAGTCTTCATGGTAAACTAGGTTAGGCTAATCTCTGGCTGTCTAGCTCCATATTGTCCAGGCATGAGGGTACTATTGATCTTCTCATGGAACTCTCACAGTATGTCCATCATATTAATGCATTTCCTAAAATGTCAAACTCGAAAATGCTTTGACTGTAATAGTACTGCACAGTCTTTAGCTTTCTATTCGCAAGGCTGCTAATCCAATATCTGAATTCAATCTTTCATCTCATTCACATTGCAGCTTTAATTTGGAGAAACACAGAAAACATTTAATCTTGGCTCAAACTGCAGAGGCAGTGGTTGGCTATTGTATAAGGCTTAGGACCAGTTATATTTTCTTGTTTTTTTCTCCTACACCCCATTTCCCTTGCATTCGCCGTGGCGACCTCACCTTTCTGTCATTAAGCCAGCCAGACGCTACTTCATCTGGTAAATCGTGGCGGTTTAGATATTATTCCTGATCGCTGAAATATACTTGTTTCCCTTTTCACTCTGTGTTCATCCCAAATTTGCAGTAGAAAGTGCCTTATAACATTCACCTGCTCCTAATTATGCTGTTTGTTATCATGGTTGGCCACCTGCATGGTTAGTGTGTGTGTGTGTGTGTGTGTGTGTGTGTGTGAGAGAGAGAGAGAGAGAGAGTGTGTGTTTGCTCATAGAAATACATTCATATTTGATTGCATAAGTGTGTCTGCCCCTGTGTGTTAATGGGATAGATCTTTGTTTTTTATTTAGTCTACAATGTGGTTGCTAATCTCTTGCTGTTTCTCTGCACTGGAAGTTTCCCTCATGGCCAAACAGCACAGGTGGGACCCCATAGGTACTTGTTACGTTCACTAGCGTGTTCTTTTTTCCCTCCAGTTTCAAAATGTAAAAAGCAATATTTCCAGTTTGTCACAGCATTTTGATCACAAAAGCAAATCACACAAACAAAGAGAAATACCCCTAAGTAACCAAAGTGTTAAAGCAGGGAGTGAATGAGCAGCTTCAAGGCAGTATCAAGTAGTCAGAGCCTAACCACATCACTGATGTCCAGAAATCCTTAAGAGATTCTTGTTGGACCAATTATAACACTAGCAGATTCTGAAACCTTAATAAGAGTGTTTCCCACAGAATTGGCACGTATATGACCACATGTGAATATGTGCCTTGACAGGAGGCGCACATGCTTTCTTAAATTAATTCTTAAATAACAGAATTATATTAGCCTCAAAACTTATGTGCCAAGTACTAGGCGACAAATAAATAACTGAGCAATATAATCAGCTGCCTCTCCAGTGAGTCTCCCATCTTGATGGCTCCTCCATCTTGGACTGCAGCTGGCGTTAGTAGTCCTTGTTATGCTCTTCAGTGCTGATGAGCTCGACACAGTGGCGTATGAACCAGTTTTAGACCTACTATAGGTTCTGGTTAGGGGCCCTGGATCTTCAGGGCATGGGGAATACTGGCCCTCATTTACTAATATATACGTGGAAGCTTTCTTACTTTACACAAAAAAACAAGTGCGTGTGCAAAATTACTATTGGATTTATGAAGCATTTGCACCAGCCTATTTTGTTCTTACCACCATGCCTATGTTAGTAAATCAGAATCATTCGGAACCAACAATTTGCATAATATCTACGTACTGCTCCCATTTCTCTATATAAGGAAACATGTTTACTTCGAGGTGAAGAGGAGAAAGTGGTGACAATGTTGTAAGAAAGAAACCTGCACCTGTAACACAAACAAGGAGAAAGTCCAACTGGAGAAACTTAAATAATAGTATCCGAAGTCTGAGGAGGAAGCCAGAAAAGGCACAACTTTCCAAAGTGTTTCCAAGGGAGTGACGACGATTTAAAATAAGCAAATAAATAAATAAAAAGTGACGCTGGAATAATGGTGGTGCTCAATATCATTTCCCCTGAGACACTCACTGTGGCTCGAGTAAAAAAAATGTTTGGAATCAAAGTTGATATGTAAAAGACTAACAGACTACAAGAAAAAGAAGAAAACAGGTGGAGGATAAGGAGTATGTGGTCTGTCAGCCTACGCACTGTTAGTAAATGAGGGCCACTGTTGCTAACTGCAGCTGTGCCTGTAAGTGTCCTCTCTGCAATTTCAGCAAGATCAAAAGATTAACAGCACTGATCACGGTGATGGTGATAAGCAAGAAGTAGAGGAAACAAATGAGAAGCACATATGAGCATCCTGGCATCGGGATGTTGGCAGTGGATTCTTTGTTGCCTCCTCTGTGGATCAGACTTGTTACGGCACATCCTTGGGTACTTGATCAGATTGGGAGATGGGGAATTGGAGGCCGGGGCAATGCCTTTGGCTCTTTGTTGTGTTCCTCAAGTGGTTCCCGAGGTGTTTTTTTGGTGTGATGGGAAACCGCTGCTGTCAACGAGCACCATTGCCATTATGTGGGTTCAAGTTTTTCCAGCAGAATAGTGAATTGTGAATAAATGATCACTGTTATTTATTTCAGCTGGGATTTGCTTTAATGTTTGATGGCTGATCAGTGGCTATATGTGTTGCTAAGGTATTTGATGAAAAGGAATGCTGAAGTTCATTTTTTGAGGAGGAAAATATCTAATAATCATATCCCAGTTTTCCTACAAATGTTGCAGTTTTTTTTCCACATAAAATGGATGGTCTACAAACACAAAATGCAGAAAATAAAAAAGATATAAATGGATCAAACGACTGTGCAATGTGAATCTGGTTGCTCATTGTGATAAACTCACCAAGAGTTATACCTTGCCTTTGCAGATCCTGCAGCCCTACAAAGATTTTTAGGCAGGATTAACTCTTTTTTTTTTCAAGCCAGGAAGCATTACTCCAAATGAATCTACTTTGTAAAAAAAAGTTGATTTCAATAAAGTTCTAAGAAACCCACATGCCAAACAACTTAAGACAGTAGAGCATCAAGCTAGCTAGTGAGCTAAAACAGACCAAAAAGAGTGGTTAAATTAGTTAATAATAGATTTACATTTGTGTGATGGCCAGAAGCAAAATTCCCAAATCTAATTTGATCCCATATCTGTAAAATGTATAAGCAAGCAACAGTTTCAGTTTCTTCTGCTGCTCCTATGTGCCCCAGAAATGAGTAAAGGCAGCTTCTTCTCTGCAAGGTAGTAGTAGAAATATAGCAGATGAAGATATTACACATAATTCAGAGGAATAGAAGAATGAATGTGTTGATGGGACAGTTAACAGAAGGGAAATTCTCTCTCTTTCTCCCTTTCACTGAGTGCCAACATGTTGTGGCTCCTGCAGCTCAACTGATGTAGATTAAGGTAGACTGGCCAAATAGACTGAAGTAGCCCAGTTGTTGTAGCTATGGCTCCAGCGGCTCCAGGGAACCAAGCACGTGGAGTAGCAAAGGGTAATGTTTGTTTGTTAATGCCATATGTGCTGTTCGATGTGTGTATGCTTGGCTGTTATAGTCAATGTATGCATATCTGTACGTGTGTGTTTGTGTGTGTGTGTGTGTTTGTCTCAAGTTTCCAGATGAAGCGAGGGTTTATGTTATTTAAATTGGCTCATACATCATGCTACCAGCCCATTATTACTGAGGTCTGCTATCTGAACCACACATCTCCAGCTCCCTTTTTGTGTTCTTTATTTGCATAAACTGGTCACTGGTTTGAAAAATGCTGATCACAAATGGTGCGAGGAAAAACTGGACCTACGCCTATCTGCTTCAATTTGTTCTTTCCATTTTCTTTACTGCAGTACAGCGACGTCTGAGACTCTAGTTGGAGGAAAAACACGGGAAAAAAAGCTACTCCATTTGTGTCTTTCAGCAGTCTTAGTGCTACAGCCCAAACCCACCCTCAGTAAAACTTCATGCTGGGATATACTGTGGATTATAAAACCTATAGTAGAGATTAGGATCACATCAAATCACAAATCTACAGGCAGTTTTGTATAGTACACTCATGGAGGTCCACTAATGAGGTGGTTGTGTGAACTACATGACATGACAGAAAATACAGTGGGTTCAGAAAGTATTCAGATGCCCTTCACTTTTTTCAGTTTTGTTATGTTGCAGCCTGATGCTACAGTCATTTAAATTCTTTTTTGTCTCAATAATCTACACCCAGTACCCCATAATGACAAACTGAAAATATAATTTTAGGAGTGTTCATAAATTTATTGAAAAGAAAAAAACTGAAATATTATATTTACATAAGTATTCAGACCTTTTGCAAAAACACTTGAAATTTATCTCAGCTGCCTCCCATTTCTCTTGATCATTGCTGAGATATATATATATATATATGTATATATATATACTATATTGATTGGACATGATTTGGAAAGACACACACCTCTCTATAAAAGGCCTCACGGCTGATAATGCATATCAGAGCAAAAACCATGATGCCATGGAAACACTTGAATGGAATGCAAAAATTTTTAAAAAGTCTATCACTTAAATCAGTGCTTTACCTTTATCTCCCTTCTAGGCAGCACAGTCTGTGCTGAGACTTTCCACTAGTCTAAGATCATGGTAATATGGATAGCTCTGAAAAACACATTTGATTAAATCAACAGAATGTTTGTCACAAATATGCAAAGAATACGTTAGGATATTTTCAAGCAGCAACCTCCTGAAGCCAGGGTCAGGGTGCCAAAAACTGCAGTTCCTTGAATGTCCACTAGAGGCTGGTTCCAGAAGCAAGTCAGTCTCCACAGACTGAATTTTTGTATCAGTAATCCATTTAACTTGCATAAATAGTCAAAGTTATGCATAATTAAGGTAATGGCCACTTTGAAGTGAATGCTGTTTACGTCTTGTTCAGCATTCAAGTGTACAAACAGACACTGTTAAGTTCAGTTTCTCCTGTAAATACAACTTGCTTTAAGCCTATTTTTCATTAGCCAAGATTAGCATCATGTTTGATGCACAATATAGATGCACCTTACTAACCAAGCTAGCTAGCCAGTACTAGCCTTCACGGACATCTCCCAGCATTACCCTCTCATTCAAATATGTTGTTTTTTAGCTTCATTGTGGTCTATGTACATCTTTTATATACAGTCTGTTGGAATGTGATCTCTATATCACAGATCTGCTTAGCTGCATTAAAACATGGGCTGCATTAATAATGGATGTGTTCTTCATGAATAGGAAATATAGTTGGAGTAACAGATAAAGGATTTTCAGATGCCAAAAGACTGCACAATGGTTTGTAATCATCATAGTTAGGAATTTACAACTCTGAAAATTTATCACTGTTTCATTTAGATATTAAAAAATGCAAGGTGAATATTACAAAAAATGGCAATACATTTGCTGTGATAAAGATACTTTTTTTCCATTTGTAAATTTGAACACCAGTCTTTAGAAAATTTAAAACATAGCACTGGGGGTGTTTATCTTTCTGTCAAACTACTAAAAAATATAAACAGATGCATGAAAAAGATATAACAGCAGTTATTTAGCAAGCTTTCAGCATGTACACCATATGAGGCTCTGAGCACAAGCTTGTCTTGATTTTGTAGGAGGATCTTGTACAGCAAATATAACACATCTGCTTGCTGATATTAAAAAAAAAAATCTATCTAAACTCCTCCTGATGTAGCAGAAATGGCCAAACTTAGTGCACACAGTAAATGGTTTGTGGAGTCTGGAGAGCAATGCACTGCACCTATATATAGTGCCTTTTAACCTTAGAGGTTCTAAAAAGCAGTTTACAATTTTTGCAGTTTACACACTCAGATGTCATGCAAGGTGCTCAGCTGCCATCAGGAGCAATTTGGTGTTCATGGTCTTACCCAAGGACATTGTGCAGAAGAATGTCTTTGGGCAACTCTAGCTTGGGAATCAGGGATTGAACCACCAGCCTTGGAATTAGTGGACCGCCCACTTTATCACATGAACCACCCTGTAGAGTAACAGTGGTACTGCTTGTCTGAAAGCGGGACATCTGAATTGATTGAGAAATGACTGACATTGACTGCAACACCTGGAAACCATCGTCAATATAATAACAAATTTGTTTTTTTCCTGCATTAGAGGCAGCAGTATATTACTGAGTGCAGTGTTCAAGAAAGATAGGCTGAAATGCTGTGAATATATATACAAGTCACTGATACCATCCATAACACTGATACGATCGAGGAATACTGAGCTACTGAACTTCTTTTTGGAAAAATCTAGACATCCAGACATCTGGATCATCAATCTGGGGGTCACAAACTATAGTGTCATGTTGTCCTTGAGCAAAATCTTTTGCATTTTAACACTCTTTGCATGAATAAAATACATAAAAGCCTGATGGTAGAGGATAAAGAAACCCCAGATTCTAATTGTGGTCAGTTTTCCTGCTCTCGCGCCGATGGTCTAGGATTGGGATTTGGGATGGGGAACCTGATCCTGAGCCTGTTGCTCTTGTCTGAGAGGAGAGCGGCATATGGAATTCATCCAGCACATACATCCATTTTTCATCATCACCCTCCTCTTCTTTCTCCATTGTAGTGCTGAGTTCCTAATGGGACTCTGGTTGACCGGTGGGCCGTTTATGTGCCAAATACTCTGCAGTCTCTCATCTCCATCCCTCCCCTCCACCGGCAAGCTTCAGGCATGGCTCTTGTCTCTGAAATTGTCTTTAAGCTAAAAAAGTCAAGTTTCAGTGGTCAGTAATCCTCCTTTATGACGCCGACTGGATCAAAAAGGTCCTTCTGTTAGTTCCATTTCATTAGAAGTAAATATGTGCATTTGAAACATTATTTTTGGTATTGTAGAAGCACACCAAAAAAACATTAAGTGTATCAGCATAGATCTTCAACATATACTGTAGAAATTTCAGTCTGTTTAATTGATAAAATGAAAAAACATGTGAGACAATATTACTTTCATGGAAGTTTTTCTTGTTGGAGACAAAGCTTGAAAAAAAAAAAAGAAAAAGAAAAGAAAAGCCATGGCCAAGGCTCTTTACCTCTTTGGCTTCTGGCTTTAGGCAGATTGTGGTTTTGTTGCAAAGCCTCCATGAACAATCTGAGACAAGCCTCATTTATAAATAAGTGCCTCAATTGCTTGGACCTAGAAGATACTTTGTGTGTGTGTGTGTGTGTGTGTGTGTGTGTGTGTGTGTGTGTGTGTAGACACTTGCACTTGGAAGGATTTATAAAGTGTTTATATAAAGTGTGAGTGGCTGCGATGAAGCCAAATGCAGAAAAGGAGCTCGAGTTTCAACCAAACTGCTTGTTTGAGAAGAAGCTGATAACAGTTTGGTTTGACTGTAATTACGTTTAATTAATGACCAAAAAAATCTTTTGCCCCTGCCAGCCCCGACCTTTATAGAAACACACGCACACACATACACACACACACACACACACACACACACACACACACACATAGACATACGTGTGCTGGGAGTGAGGCGTGAGGCCTGGCTTAGGAACAGCTACTGCCATTTGATTTCTCCTTTAATGGATAATTAGATTGTAGGAATGTTTATCACCATTCAGGACTGCTGAGCAGCCCAGATTTTCCTTTCCCTCCGTCAAAACTCAAATGAGTGACGATCTCTGAGCTTATTAAAACATTTAGAAAAACGTGTTCAAGCTTATATTAAGTTCTGTGCAGTGGTTGTGTTTTTGCAACTGACTGAAATGCAGCTCAAAGCTAAGAATCAAGAGCTTATTCACCTTTAGTCAGAACGATTTCTGTTTGTAGACTGTATATAGAGGATGGACATAAGCACTGTTTATGTCACCCACTGATTTATGGGCTACTGTTCTAAAGCCTTGTGTTTTTGACCGTTGCCATCTTGCTTTAGGGCCAGAAGTACGGTGGTGTACTAAGTTGTTAGGTATGCTAGTTAGCTTGATCAGCAAGGCAGTACCCCCCACGAAATATGATTGGTCCCCCCTGGTGCACCCCCACCAAACCCTTTGGATTAGAGTACTGTTAATTTTACAATCCCCACTGTTAGATGAGAGCTTGGATAGGACCAGTAGGAATGTAACTGAATACATTTACTCAAGTACTTTACTCAGGTTTAATGCACTTGTATGTTATTTAAACATTTCCATGTTATGCTGCTTTCTGCTCTTACGCCACTATATTTTGAATGCAATTATTGCACTTCGTACTCCATACTATTTGTTTTAAAGCTTTAGTTACTTATTTTGCAGATTAATTGCATTATTATAGATCAAGCTACTGAGCAATATATAAGTAAGTAAATCATGAACAGCTGCAACATTAAAGAGATATACACATCAATAAATCAATAATTATGATCCAATAATATCATATATATTATTCTGAAAAGTGTCATTCCACATCAGTACATTTACTTTAGGTACTTTAAACATATTTGAATAAACAACCTGTGCACAATTAAGCTGCTTGAGTAGGATTATAACTTTTACTTAAGTAAAAAGTCTAAATACTTTTTTCCACTTTGCAAAACAATTATCCATCACAAGATTATATTTAAATTCTTGTACAGCTCCACTTTTCACATAATAAATCTCCAATATGATGCAGGGCTGCACGTGAGCTTGGAAATCGTGCTTTATTCACCAGTTTTCTACACTGATTAAATATTTCTGACTAAATATTCAGATTTTCTGTGGGCCCCTGCTGCTGCGTTCTTTGTCTCCCCTGTGCCACCCTATTTAAAAACCCCTGGAAACACCCCTGGATGCCCCAAAAAAAAAAATCTGGGGGAAAATACATTCTCGCCGGAATGTAACTACATACCGTACTGTGTGCTTTGTAGCTAACACGTTAACGAACAGTTGGCTACTTTTATATCCATTAAGTATAGCAACATGTAAACTGACACATTTCTATCTGCTTCATAAATTTTCTGCTTTGTTTTTAGTTGAATTTCTTCCAGCTCTTTGAAAAATATCTGGGTCTTCAGCAATGTTAGGTTTGTCCTGTTAAGTAATAGGCAGGTAGAATAGAGGCCTGTTTCTAAGCTTTTTCTAAGATTACCTGTACGTTGTAGCAGGAATTACTTAACCATGCAGTCACTGCAGGATCCAAAGCAATGAGCCGAAAGAAGCTTTATAAGGTTAAAAATGGTTCAATCTCTGTTCAATTTGAAAATACACGCAGTACTGATTTAATATCCAACATGTTGCTTAATTAATGCTGGTTTAATCCTAATAATCCTAACAAATAAACAATAAATCTCTCTTTAAGCCTGTTTACGTGTTTTACTGAAGCTATATCACTATACTTTACATAATTTTCAAACCCAAAATGCATACAAAACTGTAAACTTTTAAGCCTAATTTTTGGCATTTATGGATATGTTTTGAGATGTCTTAACTTTTTTGTTTGGAATGAAGGGTAAAATTAATTAACTTTTTCTTCCAAAGAGATCAAGAAAAATAATCTTGGTTTCTAACGTGTGCAATAGCTGACGCAGCAACAGCTGTTTTAAATCAATAAAGATAAGTATAATAAGGATTTTTCTTCAAGAATGTGATTGATGAAGCTCCAGGAATGGGTTTAAAACAAGAAAAAACAGTATTGAACAATCTACCTCACGACTACATGGTCAAAACATTTGTTTAATCAATATTTTTGAACAACATCTACTGGAAAAAAATACAGATATTCTTCCAGATTTATTGATATCTATTATGTAAGTTGCAGTTCTTAACCAGAAAACATTCTTTGCTTTGCAGCTGATTCTGTCACAAGACCACACATGATCTACTGATGCTGTGTTCACCACTGTTCAATACCCATGAAGAATGTAATCTATTCTTATCTATTCATAACTGAAAGGCAACACTGAAGCACCCGTTCAAGGTTGAGGGGTCCCCTGCCCCTCCCTTTGCACACAGAGAGGAACAGGCCAAAACAAAAGATTCTCGTTATAAACAGACTGGAAGCAGCCGACTATTAGGAATGAGTTTTTGTTTGTGTGTGTCCTTTTGAATGAATGAAAGCATAGAAGAGGAAATAGACCATGTGTTTTCCTGTGTGCTCATGCAAGAGGGCAAATAATTGATTATTACAGAGATGGAGACAGCTTGACATGGAGATGGTTGTTTATGTGTATAGTAAATACAGTGTATGTGCACTATTAGTCTGCTGCTATACCATTTGTTGTTTCTATTGCTTAGAGTTGAAAAACACATTTTTGGAGTTTAAAAGGAACAATCAATATTTTTTTCCACTAAAAAACTGACTGAACCATATAGCAGATATATGTACAATACAACATTGTTGAAAGGTTAGATTATGTAGATTAACTTACAAACCTGTGTGAAGAGTATTATAGTATTAGCAGTAGTACTAGCAGTCTATGAAGTTAATTAATAATGAAAAATATACATGGCATTGTTGTAGAAAGCATCCTCACAAGTGTGTAAATCTTTTGCAAACCACTTTAGGGGTATGTTAGTGCTGAAATATTAGTTGAATACAGAAAATTAACTGAAAGCAATTGGAAATAGTTTGACCAACCTGGTCCACTTTTTCAAGAGAATGTGCTCCTCCTTTTTGCAAATTCTGCATCTTTATGTGTTTGATACTCATCAAATAATTAAAATGCATTTAAATTCCACTAAATCTAAATGTAAGAATTGTATTTAAAGTCTGACAAACACAAATAGTAAGTGTACATGTGTATGTCATTGTGGCATCCATGTGCATAATTAGAATTTCAGGAATCTCATTACTGTCTTGTCCATGAGCACTGCTGTGCAGCAAATCAGCTAGGAAGCTAAACATACTGGATTTCCCTGAACTGACTCTGCGAGGTATCATCATGTGCTCACCACACTTGCCAAAAGCTGGATTAGAAGTGGTTCAACTTTAAAATATGGTCAGCAGAGTGCACATTCTTTTGGCTTGCTCTCCCTGAGAAGACAGGTTTCAGAGGAAATAAAAACAGTGTGGTCGGTATATTTCCAAAGATACAGACTGATACAGATACTGATACTGAACAAACAGTCCTCCAGGTTGAGGACATTTTGCAAAAGACATTTCTTGAGTTTGAAAAAAATGCAGTGAGCAGATGAGTTGTTGAAATGAATTCACTATGTTTGACTCTGACCAAATTTGTACTGCAAAAAATATCTATTTAAACATCTACCTGGCATTAGACCCAATGCAAAACTGTCTGTCCTATTGTCAGAAGCATTTTGAGAGTGCTTTTGATAAGTTTTAGGTTCCAGCCCAATCAGTATTAATAAATCAAGCACTGAGCAGTGAAATGCATTTGTATTTCCCTCTATGCTTCATACAGAGAAACAGCATAAATAAGACAAATAAAAGAAATTAGAATACAACCATGTTTGAACCATGTTCATTTTCTGAATGTATCTGAAATTATAAACACAGTTCATTACTCCAAGCTCATTTTCAGAACTTGTTACAGGTAACTGGTCTGATTAATTGTACTGTAAATATGTCATCAACCAGACCACATCATATTCATCATATCTGAACTGACAGCAAAGATCCAGCCTGTTCTGATTTTTCATAAAATATCAATATCGGTGCAATGACCCTTGTCCAGCACCCAAACGACAAGAGGTGCATTTGACAAGAGCCATCTCATCTTGAGAGATGCCTAAATATCCTGAAAAGTGCACACATATGTCCCTGGATGGAGACAAATTAAACACCACTCTGCGTTCTCAGGAGCTCCTGATTCACTGACACCTGTCTTCCTCTACTGAACTCTATCTCCCTCAGTTTGTCCATCCTGATCTCTCTCTCCTTCCTCCACTCTGTCACTGTCCATCTTCCTCTATTTCCTCCCTTTACCATTCGGAGTATCCCTTACCTCTTGTCTTTCCCTTCCCCTCTCCTTCAACCCACTCCTTTCTATGTATCTCCTCCTCACAGCCAGTGTCCATTCATTCTAAATCACTACTTATGTGCAGCGCAAACAGATGACAACAATATAAGAATTAAAAAAAACACAAGACAGCATGGAAGCAATGTCCTGTGTCTCAAGATGAAATCAGCTTTTATCTGTGAAAAGAAACATTAGGAATTCACTAAGTCCTCACCCCTTGCTCTCTCCCTGCCATCCCAAGTCTTTCACTCTTGAATTTCTGTTTCTATTTTAAGACTTTCATCTTCACAATGAGTAAAGGGTAATCACCTATCATATTTCCTGCTTGGAGTCTTCATGCCCAGTGCATTTTAGGCTGCCTCCTGCTGTCTCCCCTTTCATTTAGATTTACCACTGCTGATGTGCTTGTAAAAGCTAGTCTTGTTCAAAGAAAGTAGACTCTACTGTTCCAATCAGATAATTGTAATTTTATGCTTTTCCATATAAATTTGAACACAAAAAAAAATGTATGATGAGACAAATCATGCTGTCTTTTGATTTTTAAGTGTGAACTATAAGTTAAAAACAACCTACATTTAGTATCACTGGTTCTTATTACCAAACAATCCCACCAGGATCTTTGAGAGGAGTCTGTGATTACAGCAGCCATTACTGCAACATATCTTGAAATGATGTTTGACCAACAAGCCAATTTCCAACAGTTCTTGCTTTCCATGTGTCATTTCAAGCCATGGAGTCTTTCCTAACTTTATTTAGTCATCTCGGAGGATAATGAACAAAACTCAAGCCTGCTTACTGACATTTTAATCAGCTTACCATTTTACCATAATGTTTCCCAGGATTACTCATACAGTCATTTTATTTTTAATAAATGAGTCGATATAGGAAATGTCTTAAAGCGGCATGTGATTTATATGCAATTCCATGAGGTCATGTTGGCAGTACCATTACAGTACTATTTGAAAACTGTTGTAAAAAAAAAAAGGTGAAAGAGCATACTGGATTTATGTGTTACTGTATGTGTACACGATAATAGAGTAAATGGTGGGATGGTAGGAAAACTAGGATTTTAGGAATCTCTTTAGTGTCTTTGTACATGAGCATTGCTTTGCCATAAATCAGGAAGTTGAACATGCTGGATTTCCCTGAAAAGATTTTATTTAGCATCTTCATGCTCTCCAGCATACTTGCCAAGACGCTAGATAACAAGTTGTTCGACCTTAAAATATGGTCAGCAGGTGAATCATTTGGTTTGCTCTGCCTGAGAAGACAAGTTTCAAGGGAAAAAAGATTTTCAAAGTTGCTGAAAATTTTGCCTAAAAATTGCTGTGACTCAGAAAACAGTCCAGGTCGAGGACATTTTGCAAAAGAAATTTCTTGACATTGAAAAAATGAGCAGGTGAGTTGTTGAAATGAAAATCTGATACATGAAGGTGAAACAAACAACATGCGAAATCATATTAATTTTGAGAAAAGAATAAAGCAAAATCCCTCAGTTTCACTTAGTATTGCTTTTCTTTTTATGCACCACCCACCCCTTCCACGCCCAATGAAGCTGTTACTGTTCATCCCTGAATGTCCCTGAATCTGAGCTTTTGGATGATGTTTCATGGATAACCTCATCAACCTTTGGGGCTGTTGCTTGATACAAAAAACAAACAAAAAAAAAACAATCAAATGTGTGCTGCACACAGTGCAGTCAAAGATAAACTGGAGCCAATTACTATCGTTGTTTCTCTGCCCCAAGGGGCCCCAGTGGGCTGAGCAGACCTGAGATCCACGATAGGACGGGTTGGAAGCATTGCAATGTGTATGTGCTGGCCAAAAGGGGGTGTGGAGAGTGCACAGAACAGCATGTCAAAGCCCCCTGGGAAAAAAAAAAAAAAAGTCAGCCACTCAGGGCTTTGGTCACCATAAAAACATCATGAAACGAGGACCTGGCTTTTTTTCTGTTACCATAAGAGCAAGCTTGCTACTAACTATTAAGAAGCCACTCCACATAACGGACCGTTGCCATAGAAACGAGCAATAAAGGAGTCTGGGAGAATGAGTCCTGTGGGGAAGAGTGCAAGCGAGGTTGTGCTCAAGGTCGTGTTTGCGCTGACCCCCGCGGCCTTGTTACAATACAATATATGACCCATTTATGTCTCCATCTACTGTTGCGGATGACCTTGGTGTTTATGAGGCTGCTGCAGCAGAAAAGGCCATCATACAATTGGCCTGATTCATGTGACATGTCGGCTAAACAACGGGCTTGTTACCCCAAACCTACCCGCCTTGCTAGCTCATAGCGGTTGCTATATAACTGCTCACTAAGATATATTAGCTCAGAGCTCAAGGCGTTATTTTGACAGGTAGATTTAGTTACCTGTTAGGATCGATACAAGCTGGTGTACCACTTAACAGATGCCATACTTCAAAGTACATGTTGGTGACATTTTCCAAAATGACATTATAGATTTTATGGAGCTCAATCCTTATTATTGTGTTTCATATTAACAGCCTATTAAAAGTATAAAACATATTATAAATCATCACTCCCTGTTTATCAGTCAGCCTTTCTTTTGATGCCTAAATCCTTTCTCATCCTTTTGACTGGTGCCTCAGTGATTTTAGAAGTGTTAGGTTGTGTATAAACCATTTCCTGTGACCGAGGAAGGAGGAGATGAAAGACCAGCAACACCAGGCATTCAAAAGCAGTAAACATCAGTGTTTCCTTTTGTTATTGCTCATCGTCTGAGTTCAACATCTGCTTCCTCATCGCCTGTGGAGACTCCGTTGATGCCGGGTACCTCAGCCTCAGGCAGGATGACAGCTCATCAAGATGACTGACAAGTGTGCGACTAACAATACACTCCTTAAGCTGAAAAGTTAAATAATTAAATAATTAAAATAAATAGTTATTTTAAGAGTAAAAGACACTTATGTGTGTGTTACTGCTGTATTTGTTTATATTTTTTATCCTACTTATATTGTGTTGAATAGCTGAGATCAGCCTTTTGGCACATGGAAAGAATTCATTCTTTTCTCCATTTAAAATGCATTTCAATAAGTTTCATTACGTTATCTTTTGAAGAGCAGTTTAACAGGACAATCCCTTTGTCTGCAGAGCTGTTTAGGTTTTCAGCAGTGACAATGAAGCTTCCATAGGAAACCATACTGTACACACTGACTGCAATTACACTGTAAAAAAAAAAAAAAAATAAAAAATCTGTAAATATACAGTACAATGTACCATTTTAAAATGAAGGAACTGTCCATATTATTTTTCCTGTATTTTTTAACCACACATTGAATTTACCTTTAACTATTTGCAGAAACTTCTGTAAAATAAAAATAAAAAATTAATTAATTGTAAAAAAAAAACTGACAGTGTAGATTTAAAGTCAGTCTGTTTCTTTGACTAAATAAGTGATTCATAACCTTCTGGCTTTGTCATTCAGTTTCCAGTTATCTGCAAGTGTTTTACAGTATACTACCGTCAGTCTGTATTTGTCCTTGTTGGTTTTAGGTGAAAATCCTCAGATCACCACTTTGTGGAAGTTGAGGTTTTTCTGTCTTAGGCTCTGATAGACTGCATGCTGATGTAGTCTACTTCATCTCGTTGATGTCAACCAGCAACGACTGCCAGTCATTGCCGGTTGATATAAAACACATCACTACTGGGGAGCTCCCAGGATCACAGGGGCACAGAAACCCCTCCACCACATTAAGGTGGTGATTAAGGGGGGCTTTGAGTAACGTCACAGTGGCTTCATGTATCTTTTTTTAGTTTAGTTTGGAAGTCTATCCTCCCAAACTAAACTAAAACATAGATTAGCTCTCCTTCAGTTCCAAATGATTTCTATCTAAAATAAATAAATAGAAATTTGTTTCAAAAACTATTTTTATGCCTGTTTTAATGTTCTCCTGTAAGTGTCTTTCTTAATATATATTTCTTAATATATCTCAAACCATGCAATACCTGATTGTGAACTTAATTAAGGAAAGTTTTCTTGCAGGGGTGTTTAATTTGACTTTGTTTCTTTTTAGCTTGGTACCTAATAAACTAGCAACTGAATAAATAATTAAACCCCTTTAAGTTATAAGTTGAAATGCTTGAATTTAAAACTGATGATATGTGCATACACAGTTCAGACATATAAATGCCAGTTTCACTAAAGTGATGCCAGTTCCATTTGGCAGTCTTTATATTAAAACGAATAAAATTTGTGGTTATGTTTTAGGGTTTGTACAAACAATTTGAATATCCTCATAAAAAAGAGAAATATTCCCTTTAATATGGGGCACTTCATACTTGGGGAATATATTTCTGCCACTGCAAAGTGAACTTTATGGTGCTGTGTTTGGGAATTAAACTGGTGGAAAAAAAAAAAAATTGTTCCCTGAACATATAAGGGAAGTAGTTTTGTTTTGGCTTTTCTTGGCAGGTTTAGAAGCTGTGTCCTCAGTAGCTTTGCAAATAAATTCTCTCCATATATCCCTTTTTTGTGTTTCTCTGAATGCACACACACAGAAACGCATCCTCCCACTCATAACCGCACACTTTCTGACTTCATTTTCTCCTCTGGCATACTTGAATTTGCTTTATTTCCAATAAAATTTCTCATATTGATTGCTTTAGTTTTGTCTTTTTATTAGTATGAATTGGGACTCGTTTTGCTTTGTGTATTTTCACTAATTCAGTTTTCACTATTAAACCCCAGTTTACATTCCTCCTAAGCCTGACCCTCCACACCATTTTCCCAGCGTTTCCCCATGAGGCTGTAGCGCAGTATGGGTCCCAGCTGCATGGATCAAGCCTGAGTGCATTTTGCCATTGCCATCACAACCTCATAAGACACAGACGTCTCTGGCTGCTGAGCATGAGGATATATATGTTGTGTTTACACAGAGAAAGAGCAATGTGGTAAAAGAAAAAGAAAGAAAAAACACACACACAATAATATACACACGAACAGACTGCACACAAGATGACAACGCTTCATTTGGAAATTCAAAAGCGACATTCAGAGCGGGGAGATGTTTGAGCCCGGGTGTCATTTTGTATGAATAATTCCTTTTATTTGATTATGCACTTTCAAAAGTTGCCTCTTTTGATCAAAACAGTGTCAGACTGTTCTCAGGTGCGGCTGCGTCCTTGTAGCGCCGTATTTTATGGGATGCCGTATTTGAAGAGTTCTGTTCGAAAATGCTTTAAATTCACTCTGGGGAAACATACATAAAAGTTTTCATATTCCACATTTCTAAAGCATAGAGAATCTGTTTTGTAAAAGTGTATAGCTGCCAGGGTCACACTGTAATATTAACTCGTTTTTTGCCCTTATTTGTTACACCTCAGTGAGAAGCAGGTTTCTACCAGAAGTTTGCTGATTCAATTATTGGATCAAGTCAACAAACATTGTCCTTGCAAGTTGTCAAAGTGGTCATCAGCAAGACATGAGAGACATGAGAGACATACATTCACAACTCAAGGTGTGAATGTATGTACCTGGACTTTATGAAATGAAGCATTAAAGTGTCGTTTCTTTGTGCCTAAAAGTCTAAATGATCTATGGACGAAAAGTTTAAAAAGTCTTATTTTTTACGTTTTGTTTTCCTGTTTTCTGGGAAATCTTATTTCAATTCAATTTTTTTTGTAACATTTTAGTCTAAAATGACCATCATTTTGTATTCAACAACAAGTAGCGGTCGAGACCATAAGTTCATGAGAAACATGTTAACTGATAGACTCATAGACTTCATTTTGCAACCAAAAGTGTCACCTCCAGAGGTCTGTGGGTGACAGAAAATGCAGATTAAAGGTACCTGTGTATTGGCTTCACTTTTTGGACCCAGAAGCATTGTCCACCTTTTTAATACAGTCTATCGTACA
>VUQI01044357.1:0-11658 GCA_015106735.1 Paratilapia polleni | reverse complement strand
TGTGGGGGTTTTTTTTTTTTTTTTTTAATGGGGAACAAAGTACTGCCCTCACTGGTTGATTGACTTGTTGAAAACTGGAGTGTAGCCTGAAAACTCTGCCCTTTCCTCACTGAGGTAAGTATGAGAGATGAGATCAGATTAAGTCATTGATCTCTGTGGGGAAACTGGGCCATCACAGCATCTGAAGAAAGGAGTATACGATGGAAAGGAAGGACAAATATGATACGAGAGGAGGAAAAAAATATTTTTGAGTTTAAACTAACTGTAATCAGCAGTTAAAGGTTCCTCTTTCCACTTTGATGCTTGTCTGGTTTCCACACGTGCAGACCCCACTTAGTTCTCAAGATTGAAACACTGAACCACTTCCTAATCTGTAGCATGGGGATTTAAGGGAAGATCCAAGCTTTGGGTGACTCCCTGCAGCTTTGACGTTAATTTGTGAGGCGAGCAGCAGTAGCAGATTAGAAATAAGCAGTCAGATAAACATGTGAACGTGCAGTGACACTCTGAGAGACTGGGAGACTTTGGGATCCCTGTAGCGTGTCTGACCTGTCTGATCTACGCTGCGGGACCTGGCTTCAGCAAGAGTCTGGTAATACAGTAAGTAGTGCAAAAGTGATTAGTTGCTGTCGTTTTAAGACAAGTTAATGAGAGGGAGGTAGTTAATATATGAAAATGAAAATGAGCAAGAATAGGTGAAAACTACAAAATTGTTAACATGCAGCCGAGATGGATTTGGTTCTTAGTCAGGAAGTGTGTGTATTTATGACTCCTTGTGGTTGTATATGTGCCTTGTGCATTTTGGATTTCATTCCTAATCCAAGGTTAGAGTTTGCTGCAATTTTGCTCTACATTTTATTTACATTCCAGGTCTTCTACTAAGCTGTAATCCAGCTCTTCCCTCTTCCTTCAAGGACACTAAAGGTTACCAGAGAGTGTTAAAATTAGGCCTAAATTAAAAAACTTGAGAATGATGAAAACATGACCTTAAAAGTAAAAAACACAGACAAGAAAACTGAATAAATTCATCATTAAAATAACAATCAGTACCTCAATATCTTGTTTTTATAAAGTATTTCTAATAAATTAAAATGTTGAGTGCACAGCCATGTTCTCTTTCTGTATCCTTTTTGTTATACAGAGGAAGTGTATCTCAACAGTGTATATCCATAAAACACACAGTATGAATGCACCAACACATACCTTGGGGAGGTATACAGCACCATCTTGTAGTTATCAGATGCTAATGCAGTTTAACTTTAATCTCCTTTCACCTTGATTTATACAACCCCAGTTTTCACTGTGATTGCAATGATTGTTAAACCCTATATTTAATTGAAAATAGTACAAACACAACTTGTCAAATGTTGAACTTGAAAAAAAAAGGGCACCTAACTCAAGGGATGAACCAGTGTTGTTTCTACACATAACAGACAACTTAGCAAAGAACCGATTTTAAATCGCATCTTTGGGCACTTTGTTACTACCAGCCTGTTGCAAAAACACATCATCTGTTCCCATTTCTTTAACTGAATCTATGAAAAATGCCAAAGATTTCACAGTTTGACAGACATAAAATAGTGTTTTTGCACCAACAAGGTGATTCTCAAAGAGCTATTAGCTGAAAACTTGGCATATCTCGGCATATCTGGTGTGCAGTGTGTCCTTAAAAATTTGAGGAAACTGGACAAGTGGAGGACAAAAGAATAAGTGGCAGGCCTAAAAAACTATCTACAGCAGATGAACAGTATGTGAAAGTCATGTCCTTAAGAAATGAGAGATGCATCTGACCCTTCAGTTGATCCATCTACTGTTCACTGAAGCCTTGTCAGAAATGGTCTCAGTGGAAGGGTGGCTGTCAAGAACCATTCTTAAGGAAAGGAAACAGGGCAAAAAGGCTGAGATATGCCAAATTACACAAGGACTGGACTGAAAATCAGTCCATTTCTTTTCTTAATTTCCTGAAGACCACTTAAAGAATTTACAAGAAAGCTGGCCAAAGAGAGTCCAGGCTGTGTTGAAAAATATTGACTTTCAAGTTCGTTAGAATTGTACAAACTCTGTTTTTACCTTATATACTGTATTTCTATGAATGTTTGCACATGTTTCCATAAATCACTGCACATATTTCCCATTCTCCTAGACAAATATAAAGAAATAGTGGGTGGTTCAAGACTTTTGCACAGTACTGTAAGATTTCAGTTGCACTACAGTTTGGGCTCTCCTTCATTGTATTTTTTGTTTGATAAAACATCTCATTTTCAGTGGGTTGCTGGTTATGGACTGCAAACAGGTCAGTGTAGCACCTGGACTCTTTTGCCATGGAGCCATGCTGCGGAATGGCCCATGGCAATGTGTACTAAAACAGGTCCATACCATCACAGATGCTGGCTTTTGAACTGATAACAAGCTGGATGGTCTCTTTCTTGTTTTTACCCCTGAGAACACAGTGTCCACAGTTTTCAAAAAGAATTTTAAATTTTGATTGGTCAGCCATGGGTCAGTCTTCAGTTATGTGCATCCTAAATGACATCAGGCCCAACGATGGCAGCACTGTTTCTGGATCTTGTGTGTGTATGCTTTTTTTCTTTGCATGGTAGAGTTTTAATTTGCACTGCAGTGTGTACAGAGATTTCTATGGAATCTCTAAACCTTTAATGATATTATGTACTGTGTATAAAGAAATTCCCCAAATTTGTTTGCAAATTTATGTTGATAAATGTAAATTTCTTTCAGAGTTTTGAAACTCTCCCATCTTTACTTCTGAAACCCGGTCATGTTACTAATTAAACTAATTACCTGTGAGATGGTGTTTTTGTTTCTGCATACGTTTTTCAGTTTTTTGTTGCCCCCGTCTTGAATTTTTAAAAACATGTTGCTGGCATCAAATTCAAAAAGAGCTTCTACTTTTAAAAATTTCTCAGTTTCAACATTTCATTGGGCTGTCTTTCCCCTATTTTTTAATTGAATAGGCTCTAAATTATTTATCAGTTTTTGTGTTCTGTTTTTATTTACTTGACACACATTATATTACCTTATGATAATTGCATGGAAAGTCAACATGTAGCTTGTAGTCAAAACAGGTCCGTTCAGAGCATGACTCCAAGTAATGATCTGCTGAAAACAAACTGCTGCTCATGAATAACATTCAGCACCACAGAGGGGTGGACAGCTCCTCCTCAGGCTAAGCAGAAAATCCACATAAAACTTGTATTTACTAAGTGAAGACATGCGTGCATACAACAGCTGGGAGGTCTCAAGGTATAATAAAAAGCCTGTTGCTGTGCATCTGTTTCCTTCTCTAATCTATTTTCTATTATTAAATGGCCTATCACAAGGCTAACATGAGCTGATACTGTACACATATTGTTTGATGCAGGTGGACAGCAGATAGATGGATTCAAGTTGAATGCAACATCTTCCACAAAGACAATTTCAGTTCTTTTGAAATCACATTCTTAACATTTTAGAATGATTTCAATAGCAGCTCAAGACCTCCTAAGTCTATCAAAGAACATCAGCATCCTGTGCAGCAGCCTCAGTGTCATGTAAGGACTAAAGGAGCTGGAGGGGAAAGGACTGAAAAAGGATGCAAAAAGTGCTGTGATGGGATTAAACTTATTCAGTAGAAAGAAGGTTCTTTTATTCTCTGTAGCATTTCCAAAACCTTCCAAAACCTCAGTCTAAAAATGATTTCTGTCAATAGAGGAAAATATTTTGGTCAGACAATTAATAAATAATAAACTGATAAATTTAATAACTTTAATTTTTTTTTTCTTTTACTGTTGCAAACAATTTAAAATATAAACATGCAGGAACTTTTGGTGTTTTTTTGGGATTTTTTTTTGTGTTTTTCTTTTTTTTTTACATTACATATAGAAAACATGATTGTATACAAATAACTGTTCTCATCACAAAACACAGGAAAAAATGAAAAAACTGACAATTTCAATATACTACATTAAAAGGCCTGCATTTCAAATGATATCCAAGTAAAACTGAAATGCTCTTAAAATATGACACATAATGTAACGCAGAAGATTGTGTAGTATACAACTGGAAAATGATGTAAAATGCTGAAGTTAGCACTGACTTGGTTAGCTGGGTGCATCCATAATTCACTGTGATATTAAATGGAACGCTATTTTTGGATGCCAAAATATAAGGTTGAAATAAAATTTACTTGCCTATAAAACTAAACAGCTGACAGACTGTCAGTAAGTACAACTGACCACTAAAAAATCAGGAAACCCCACCTGCTACTCAAAGCACCCACTGTCATAGCCCAGTTGGTTTTGCCTTCTGGAGTTCTAACCTCCCCGAAGGCCTGATATTACTCCACCTCTTCAGGTGGAGCCTGGACGCCACTCCTCTCACAGAACACCTGTACCGCATTCCCCATCATCCTCAGACAGCTCTTAAGGACCAGCCCGAACCCTCAACCCTCGCCAGATTGTCTGCTCATCAGTGCGGTGATCAAGCTACCTCAAGGTATACTAGAAATTTGGAAATCTTTGTACTCACCTGTGGCTTCTCTGTCTCTTGTTCCAGTTCCCCGTACCCGTTCAAGAATTAACCTGACCTGTCAGTTGCTCGTCGGGCTAGTCTGCCTCCGTCTCTGGATCTACAGGATACTCTCTCCAAACCACTCGCCTGTATGTCCTCCCTCCAACGTCTCCTCCAGAAAGCAAGACCCTGGGTCCTATGTGTCACTGCTCCCCAGTGCAACATCACCGGATCTTCCAAGTAAGATTGCTCGTCCTACCCTCACCCAGTAAGTGGACCTCTGTGGAAGTCTCTTGGGTTAACCAATCTCTCTCCTCTTTCAGTACCCACACCCGTGACCAGACTAACCAGCTTCTGAGCTACTGAACTGTTTAGTGACTCTTCTTAAATAAACCATTAACTCTGTCAGTACTGTCTTCTGAGTTGTGTGTGAGTCCTGGTATTAAAACGGCCTTCTCGGCCCATGACACCCACATCGTTAATTAATGTTAACTTTAATCCTTAATACAATTTAAACTTGTGAGTTGCATACAAATTCACTCCTGGTAGAGTTGTCATAAAGGAGGAAATTAGCTATAGAGGTAAAAACTGCTTTTTGTACTGGGTTGTGTTTGTCTCTGCAGTAAAACTATGCATTTTGACTTTTCAACCCAACCCCAAGTGGTGAATAGATGAGAGGCAGCTGTTCCACAGACACTCACAGCAATGTGTGAGGGGGCTTTACAGAGAAAACATTAAACACTCAATAAAAACCTCTTTGAAAAACAGTTTTTCTGACATTTAAAATAGTGATCTCTATCCTCTAGTTTCCATTTCCTCACTTCATTTCCTGTTCCTGTTTGCAGCTGGATTTGCTGTCTGTAAGCACGTACTCTCATCAGTCCAGACATGACTTTCTGATTCCTAAGAGTTAACAAAATTGAGAGAAGGTGATTAAAATGATAGTTGATGATTAGATGAGCATCACAGACCAGCCGTGTAATTTTCATGAATTAATAATTAATTGTACAATTTAAGGCACATGATAGTATTGCAGCCAAAAGCAACATGTGCAGAGTGCTTAAGTTAAATACTGTGCATTTATAGTGCACCATACTAAATAAATTTGTGCTTTAATGGTAAGCATCTTCACATTTTCGAATGATGCTTTTGGTAACCTCCTCTGATGTTGGGATGTGTTCTAGACCATGTCTGTACACCATAACATCACTGCTGTGTGTGGCCCAGTTGCAACAAAATAGGAGTTTCATTGTGATTATTGATCTGAAACCCCCCAGAGCAGAGGTCTGCAAATAAAAATATTTGGTCTCTTCACAGCTTTTTTCATTAAAAAATTAACCAGATAATTTTTTCCCTTCACCCCCAACCGGTCTTGGCAGATGGCTGCCCCTCCCTGAGCCTGGTTCTGCTGGAGGTTTCTTACTGTTAAAAGGCAGTTTTTCCTTCCCACTGTCACCAAGTGCTTGCTCATAGGGGGTTGTCTGACTGTTGGGGTTTTCTCTCCAATATTGTAGAGTCTTTACCCCGCAATATAAAGCGTCTTGAGACAACTGTTGTTGTGATTTGGCGCTATATAAATAAAATTTAATTGAAATGAAAATTGAATAACTGTTTAAAGATAAAAGTTGTGTTAATCCTATTAGAATAGAAACATTTTCTGCAAGAATACTAAATTCTATTGTTTTCCTCAACTGGATTAGCAACATTGATTCAACTCCGACATCATTATCTGGGCCAGCAGGAGTCTGAAAGAGGAAAGCTTTTTGGAAAACGCACTTTTTCGCACTGACTAGGTGAATCCTCTAGATGGCAGTGTGTGACTGTTTTGACTGCTTCCTGTTTCACATGTCCGTATACCTGGCTGTGTGTGTTAGGGATTTCTGTTATACAGCATCACACAATTTAAACCTATATACATGCATTTTTTTTCACTGACCCGTCATTCATTGTGCAGCTTCAAAAATTAGGATTACGCACGTCCACTGGCCAGAGCAACATTGTCAACTTTGTATTCTGTAATATTAAAGAATGATTTAACTGAGTCTTTATTTGGTAGTTATTTTAGTCTGAAGTGTTACTGTAGTTGTGGTACTTGGTTCCTTTGGCAGAGTACCTAGTTGCCATGCTTGGATGCAGGTCTTGCTGTAGTTGCAGTTTGTTGGTTTGTTTCTTTGTTTTAAATTAGACATATTTTGTTGCAAATATGTCTGTAGTTGTAATGGTTGGCATGGTTGCAGAGGCTGGTTTAGTCACTTTGCTTGAATCTCTTCTTTAAAAATGTTGTCATCAAGAAGCCTTTGCAGATTTTATGTTGTTCTGATGTGTTTAGTTGCAGGTGTTACTATAGATGTAGTAGCTGCTGTTTGGTTGCAGTTGATGCTGTAGTTGCAGTGGTTGATTTAGTTGCAGAAAATTGCCATGGTTAGTGGTAGGTGTTGCTGTAGTAGCAGTGGTTGTTTGAGCTGCAGGGGTTGCCATGTTTGGTTTGTATCTGCTTTTATAGATGCAGTGGTTGCTGTAGATGCATTGACTATTTTTTGTTTTAGTTTATTTTTTTGCAGTAATTGCCATATTTGGTTGCTGGTGTTGTTGTAGATGCAATGGTTGCTGTAGTTACTATAGATGCAGGTGGTGCTGCAGTGGCAGCTGTGACTGTAGCTGTAGGAGTTGCTATGTGTGGTTGCATGTATTGCTGTATAGTTGCAGGGGTTAGTTTTCAATTCAGTTCAATTCAATTTTATTTATATAGCGCCAAATCACAGCAACAGTCGCCTCAAGGCAAAACCAAGGCATTTTGTTGCTGTAGTTTCTATTTTTGGTTGTAGGTATTATTAAAGATGCAGTGGTTGGTGTAGTTGGTGTAGCTGCCATGTTTGGTTGCCGTTGTTACTATAGATGCAGGTATTGCTGTAGTTGCAGTGGCTGGTTTAGCTGCAGGAGTTGCCATACTTGGTTTACAGGTGTTACTGTAGTTGCAGTGATTACTTTTCATTGCAGTAGTTTGCACCTTTGTTTGCTGCATTGCTGTAGCTGCACTGGTTAGTTGCAGGAGTTGCCATATTTAGTTGCAGGTATTGCTGTAGTTGTAATGGCTGATGTAGTTGCAGCAGCTGGTTTAGTAACTTCTCAGAGAGCCTTTACTGATTTTTAGTGACCCGTTTTATTTCTTCCTGTCCTGAATTTGTTTTATTTGCTTATTACCAGATGTGATCACTGTTTTACTTGATTATATGATCTGATTGTTTTGTTGCTTCTGTGAAGCCCTTTGTAGTATGACTTTAGAAACGTTCTCTAGCTTATAAATTAGGATAATTGGTATTATAAAATCTTTTAATTTATTTCATGCAGGAACCAGTTTTGTCTATAATCCCGTTTTTATATAATTTGATTAAACCTCGCGATATTTCTCTCTCATCTCTGCAACATATTTGTGTAGAGACCGGTTTTTGCACACGCACACACACTCGCCCTTGTGCAAACTTTTTTCCCACCCTGATTGGTGGCCTCAAAGCCACAGAGGGTGGGGCAACGTTGTGATTAATTAGCATACCTATGCAGCCCGATAAATGCGTCGGCACGCTCACCTGATGCTTCGGAGAGCGCCAGACACACAGAGGAAGAGGGGGACCTTCGTGTGTAGTGCATGGCACGAGAATCAGTTACAGGGGAAGTAAAGATCAGCCAAGCTCTCTCACCTCAGTGACACACGCGCAGGTCCAATCACCGTCTGCAGTCTGTGCGTTGAGGCGCACAGCCAAAACAGAACTTTACGCTCTCCCGGGAGGACCGTACCCCCTCTTCCTCCTTCCTCCGGCTCTCCCCCGCTTGACTGTGCTTTGAGGTTTTTCGGTCGGCCGGTTTGTGACTCTCACGCCCGATTCTGCTGAGTTGTGGCCGGTTCGACCCAGTGCCCCGGGTCACCCATGAGGCTGGAGGCCGCAGCCAGGATGGATCTGTTCAGGAAGCTGTGGAGGGCGAGGAAGCTGATCCTTGTGGTGTTCATCCCGTTGTCCCTGCTTCCCTTACCGCTCATCCACCCTACAAGTGTGAGTACAAAAGAGAGAAAGAGAGAGAGTATGGAGTTTTTACTATTATAAACATAGAAACACAACAGAAAGTTTACCATAAGAACATGGGTTTCAAAATAAGAGCACGGTACTGTTTACCTGTAATTTTGTCAAACAAAGCATGGTAATTTGCTTGATGGATAGAGGTTAAAGGTATGAATATTCTATTGGAAATATTAATAATATATAAGTGTGACAAAGTCAGTGAAGTCAATTCCTAGAACCATAGATACTTTTTTTTCTTCATAGATGTGGAAATGGTTCATTTTTAAGGACAAAATGACTAGAAATTGCTTCCCAAGTAGCATAAAATCTCATAAAAGCATTATCACTGATGGGTGTACCAATGTCTATAAGAAAGACATTAAAAAAAAAACAGGCACACATTGTATGTTAAAATGATTAGTATGTGCTAACACAGGTTAAATAAAATATATCAATACACCAATCATTTAATCTTAATAAATACCTAGCAAACATCCGATACAGCAGTAAACAAGATATCCAGTTGATCTGTTGTTGGTGTCGCTGCTGCTGATGGCCTCGGTGTCCTGATGGGATTTTGATGTATGTGTGTGTGTGTGAGGAGTGTGAATCAATCAAAAGGCGCACTGTCCTCTGTTTAGATGACCGCTTGTCTCGAGCTCCCCCGGTCATCAGCTGAGCCGTGTGTGTGGAGAGGAGATATCGCGCCATGTTGATGAGATAAAGATCAGTGTGCTGCTGGAAAAAAGCGAAGAAGGAAACGATGTGATCAAAAGGAGAGAGGGAACAGCTTGATTCTTATTTTGTCTATTTTTTTTTCTGTGAATATAGGAACGATCTGCCTTCCTTTGCCTTGGAGCTCATGCGTGTTTTTCAGAATATCCTCAGACTAGTGAAACTGTAATGGAAACCACAGGATTACATGAGCCATGTGCAAGAATTCTCCCTCTTGAAGCATAAACCTTAAAGTTTTGTTGCGTAGTGCCATAAGTGTAAAGTGTATGGTTTCAACAGGTTCCAAACTGAAGAGCGGGTTTCTTTTTGTTTTAAACTTTCAGATTGTGGCAATGTGTCCTGTTTTCTAAGTCTCATACCTGTGCGATTTGTCTGACTTGTAGAGTCCCTCTGGTCGACATCCTCCCATGTCAGGTTCCATGATATCTGGTGAAAAGCACTTTTTTCTGTGCATGTCATACTGCGAACAACTCAACTGGGATTAGGATTGTTGTCTCCAGACACTAGGGAAAGACAGTAGTAATCAACAAACCAAAATTGAAGCTTTAAAATGTTCTTTCAGATCGTTTCACTGTATTTATGATGCAAATGGTACACATTAGGTCCAGTTTGTGACTTTAATGTATTACCATCTCAGCCATGGAGGTAAGAATCAATTTAAAGGAAAAATAAACACCTCTTATGTCTTTGAAAAGCCCACTTCATTTAAAAACTCATGCCACACTGAATGTATTTTTAAAATTCTCAGGGTCTTCGACAAAATAGCTTGTTTCTAATGTTTAAGGTGATGGCTGTTCTATTTTTTTATATTTTCAAGCATAATAATTGTTAAAGAAAGAGCGATTTGTAGATATGGTTACCACAGGGTTAAAAGTCAGAGTTTCAGAAACTGCTGAGTATGCATGTTTCAGAGAATCTGATGCTTAGAGATATGAATGTTCATGAGGAGCATGAACTGGAGCTCAGTCCACATTTGTCTCACACACAGATTAAAAAAAGAAGCTGCTTATTCATATACTGTTTCTGATCAACACATTGTAATAGTGCCACAAAGTGATTTAAATGAAGAGTAACACCTGAAAGCAGGTGGGCTTTAGCTCATATTCTGAGACATGTTTACTGACACAGCCATATTGTTTTCAAGACATATCTAAACCGCTACAGGTGTTTGTTTCTTTTAACATCATTAATATTCAAAGGAGCTGTTATGTTCCAACGAGTTGACCATCAGCCAATAAGAGCAGTCACCCAGGAACCTTGCTGTTATGTCAGTGGTGGTAGATGTTTGGCATGAGTAAGTGGCCCGCAGGATGAGGCCAAGAAAGAACAAAGGAACAAAAACTTGACTACAAAGAAAAAAGAAACAACCCAAGCAATTAAGTTATATAATCAACCCACCGCCACACTGGATTTGGGCCCCCACGTGGCTTCCTTACGACACCAGGGACCCCAGACTGTGTCAGGAATGTGACGGGTTCAGAGTAGCATTGTGTGTGTGTGTGTGTGTGTGTGTGCATGTGTGTTTGGAGAGGTACTGTGTCCAGCTGCAGCTGAGCAGGACATCTGTAGGATGCAGTCAGGCCAGGTCAGAGAGACAGAGAACAGGGACAAAGAAGCAGACCCAGTGGCAGATAAGCAGAGTGCTTATCAGAGGCACACGTGTGCAATTTCATAACTTCAGAAATCTTTGCTGAGTCCAGACAATGATATTCAGTTGAAAGTTATATAGCACCAAATCACAACAACAGTCGCATCAAGGCACTTTATATTGTGGGGTAAAGACCCTACAGTATTAGAGAGCAAACCCCAACAGTCAGACGACCCCCTGTGAGCAAGCACTTGGCAACAGTGGGAAAGAAAAACTGCCTTTTAACAGGAAGAAACCTCCAGCAGAACCAGGCTCACGGAGGAGCAGCCATCTGCCGTGGGGATGAAGGGAGACAGGACAAAAGACACACTATGGGAGAGAGCCAGAGTTTAATAATAACTAATGATTAAATGCAAGTGGTGTATAAACACATGGAGAGTGAAAGCAAGTGATGAAGATGGAAGTGCTCAGTGCATCATGGGAAGCCCCCAGCAGCCTAAGCCTATTGCATCTTAACTAAGGGATGGTTCAGGGTCATCTGATCCAGTGCTTACTATAAACTCTATCAAAAAGGAAAGTTTTAAGTCTAAGCTTAAAAGCAGAGAGGGTGTCTGTCTCCTGAATCCAAACTGGGAGCTGGTTCCACAGGAGAGGGGCCTGAAAGCTGAAGGCTCTGCCTCCCATTCTACTTTTAAATACCCTAGGAACCACAAGTAAGCCTGCAGTCTGAGAGCGAAGTGCTCTATTGGGATAATATGGTACTATGAGGTCTTTAAG
>VUQI01044342.1:6204-52353 GCA_015106735.1 Paratilapia polleni | reverse complement strand
GCCAAAATTCCTCCACAGTGATGTGAAAGACTCATTGCCAGTTATCACAAATGCTTGATTGCAGTTCCTGCTGCCAAGGGTGGCACAACCAGTTATTAGGTTTAGGGAGCAATCACTTTTTCACACCACTGTATATAGATCGCGAGTGATTATAATTAGTTAATGATCATAAATAAATTGGTTTTCTTACATTGCAGAAAAAATAGTTCTAGTGGTGGATAGCCATGCAACTAATTTTGGTTTAATTTGTTCAAATGTTGATTTCTCCCTCCACACTTATAAAATAGATCTTTATTATCTTTAGTAAAATGTTGTTCTAACAGAAACATTTTCACAGTAAGGACTGTGGAGTATCCAGAGTGACAAGGACATAGTTTTTAGAAAGATATGTTTCTGCAGGATCTTTCTATATTTGTTTTTTTTTTTTTTCAAATACTGTTCAGTTCAATTCAGTTTTATTTATAAAGTTCTACTTCACAATAGTTGTTTCAAGGTGATTTATACAATAAAGTAAAAACCCTGCAACATTAGACAGAGAACCCCAACAGTCACACAATCCCCTGTGAACAGCACTTGGTGAGAGTGGGGAGGAAGAACTCTTTTTAACAGGAAGAGACCTCCTGCAGAACCAGGCTCAGGGAGGAGCAGCCATCTGTTGTGACCATTTGAGGGGTGAGGGAAAAGAGAAGAGAAAAGAAGAGCAGAATTGAGAGACCATGAACAACAAAAAGAAAAAAACTAACTATGGAAGCGAGTGGAGAACAGTTAATGCAATGCTGTAATGTGATATTGCCACATGGGGAGTGAAGGAGGGGAGTGGAGGAGAAGTGCTCAGTGCATCATGGGAAGTCCCTTAGTAGCCTGAGACTAAAGCAGCATAACTAAAGGATGGCTCAGGGTCATCTGATGCAGTCCTAACTATAAGCTTTATCAAAAAGGAAAGTTTTAAGCCTAATCTTAAAATTAGAGAGAGTGTCTGTTTATAAACCCAAACTGGGAGCTGGCTCCACAGGAGAGCAGCCTGATAGCTGAAGGATTCCAGTATTATCATGGAGTTAGGCTATTCTGTTGGCCGTGAAGCAATTCTGGCAAACCATCACACAAGTCAAGAGAGGGAAGCAGGCTTCAACTGAGGACATAGTCCAATGGTGGAAGGAATACTTTGAGGATCTCCTCAATCCCACTGATGCACCATCCATAGAGGAATAGAGCATGGGGACGAAGGGGACAACTTGGGCATCATTGTGGGTGAGATCACTGAGTTAGTTAAACAACTCCTTGGTGACAGGGCCACTGGGGTGGATGTGATTCACCCTGAGTTCCTGAAGGTTGTGGATGTTGTGAGACTGTCTTGCTGTCTTGGCTGACATGCCTCACTGTGTGGAGGTCTGGGTGTTGCCTCTGGATTTGCATGCTGGGGTGGTGGTTCCCCTTTTTAAGAAATGGGGCCGTAGGGTGTGCACCAACTTCCAGGGACACTCCAAAGCCTCCCTGGGAAGGTCTATGCCAGGACACTGGAGAGGAGAGTCACTCCATTAGTTGAACCTCGGATTCACGAGGACCAATACCGTTTTCATCTAGGTTGTGGAACACTGGACCACCTCTTTACCCTCTCAAGGATATTTAATAGTGCGAGGGTGTTTGCCCAACCAGTCTACATGTTTGTGGACTTAGAGAGGGCATATGACTGCATCCCTCGAGGTATCTTGTGGGTGATTCAGGAGTATAGGATATCTGGCTCATTGTTATAAGCTATTCAATCCCTGTACAACTATAGTGAGAGCATGGTTCGCATTGCCAGCAGTAACAGGAGTGCCCACTTTGGGTCAGAATTAGTTGCTGCACCAAGTGGAGGACTTTAAGTATCTTATGGTCTGGTTCACGAGTGAAAGTAGAGTGGAGCAGGAGATCAACAAATGGATTGGTGAGGCATTTCCAGTGATGCAGATGATATACTGGAAAGCAAAGCTTTCATTTTACGGGTTGATCTCTGTTCTTACCCTTGCCTATGGCCATGAGCTCTGGGTAGTGACTGAAAGAATAAGATTGTGGACACAAGCGATGGAAATGAGCTTACCTCTTAGGTTTTCAAGGCTCAGCCTTAGAGATAGGGTGAGGAGCTTGGTCATTTGGAAGGGACTCCGAGTAGAGCTGCTACTCCTCCACATCAAAAGGAGCCAGTTGAGGTTGTTCAGGCTTCTGGCTAGGGTCCCTCCTGGGCATCTTGTAGGTGAGGTGTGTCAGGCATGTCCAACCGGGAGAAGACCCAGGACACACTGGAAAGATTACATCTCTCACCTGGGTTGGGAATGTCTTGGTGTTCCCCCTGAAGAGCTTGAGGAGGTGGCTGCAGGGGGGTCTGGCCATCTCTGCTTAGACTGCTGCCTGGATGGATGGATTTAATATGGAGCCAATGAAGAGAAGCTAATATGGGAAAATATGTTCTCCCTTTCTTGTCCCTGTTAGTACTCTCACTGTGGCATTTTGGATCAACTCAGGCTTTTCAGGGCACTTCAAAAACAACCTGATAATAAGGAATTACAGTAGTACAGCCTAGAAGTAAGTGCATGGACTAGCTTTCCGCATCACTCACAGGATGTTCCTAATTTTGTTCTGCTCTATTCAGCTCAATCAGATTGCTGCGGAGGCAGAAACTGATATTAAAACTAAAAACAATGGGCAAATTATACCAATCAATTACCATTGGTAAACGATACACGATAAATGATACAAACATTAGTTAAGGAAATTTTTTTTAAATTTTTGTAACTAATCCATGATGGCCAAATGTGCAACATGGAGGTAACCTGATGGTGAAGTGGTTAGGGCCCAACCAAATGGTCTCCTTTGTTGTTCATTGCCATTCCCTTGTAGTCTGTAGTTTGGCTGCATATTCTCTCTCTCCCCACTATCACTATCAAATAGAGGCATAAAAATGACCAAATTATAATTACCTAATTATAATTCATTGTGATACCGATTTCATAGTATAGACCATATTAAGAAATACCAAGCCCTAAAAAGAAACATAAAAAGTAGCATGTTTCACTGTTAATGTTAAATCATGAAGATAATTTCAGTTCAAATCAAGTAGTTATCTTTTATATTTGGCAGGGGAGCTTGTATTCAGACATAATTACTGAACTCTCTTTCAGAATGTTTTACTTTGTACTATGTTTAGGTAGGTCTGGATGTTGCTCTAGGAACTTCAAGGACCTCTGCTTATATGTTCAGTGCCCTTGCCTATATGCGTCTTTATAATGACAAATTGCAGCTAATTAAAACCATAAGAGCTCCCATTCTGCTTTATGAATTCATTTTTTTTCCATTCAGCAAAAATAATCCTGCAGCATGAAATCCAGAGAAGACTATGTATCTGTACATATATGGAAGAGCAGTAGTACCAAAGAGAAGGAAAAAGCTTTGTAATCATACTTTATTTTCTTATTATAGCAATGCCTTTTGCACATCATTGCATTACTAAGAGCTAGTAGATCATTCAAAGTATGGTTACCCTTATATTTGGCATTAATGATGACGAGCACATTTATTAAGAATCAATGCTAATCTGCTGTGTACAAATTATGACCAGTATGTCTGACATAACAAATTGGCATCCAATGTTTGCAGCAGTTTCTTTAAAAACAATGTTTCAAAGCATATACTGAACTTATAGATATATACTGTATAACTGCTATAACCTACAGTGTTTTGTGCCTATGCAGCTTTGTAAAGAAAAATGTGTTTGTCCCCACCATGTGGCAGCATCTACTGTTTACAATTTATTTTTATCGTTACTGTTTCACTTCACTAGCCCAGCATCCCTTTGCATTTTTATAATACATGCTTTAAAAAGTACATTCAGAAATTATGTCGTGGAACTGAGAAGCATCAAAATGTAGGAAAGAATTTCCATTTATTTTTAGGTAACTTTCATTCAAACTGCAAACACATAAAACATTATTACCACAAAAACAAAAAAACTTAAAATTATATTCTTTGATACTCAAGTGGGACTTTCCTTGACTTTGTTTTTCTACACTCAGTTTTGTGCTCTGAGTGTGTATTACAGCTTATTTACATTCAAAAACATATAATTTATGTATTTAATGCCATTACACATCAAGGGCACAATTATAATTTTGTGCAGTAATTAGTGTTCATCTGTGGATTTTATTTCCTTCCTGAATTTTTTTTGGGGGGAAAGAAGGAAATCTACCTCTGACATAAGATTCTGGAGATAAAACATTTCAACAAAGACAAGACAGAAAAAGTCAGACTCATTCAGTTAAAGGAATTAGAAGCAGTGCATTCACAACAGATCCTCTTCCAGAAAAAGTTAGGGTCCCACATGCCAGCTGGCAGTTACTTCTGATCTTTAATCAATCTTCTCTGTATAACCTGCATTGTGACACATCATTGTTTGCTCTGCTGTGCCTCTAAGTGCCTGTGTGCTGCTCTCAGTGTGTCCTGCAGGTCTTTGTACCGGGCCAGAGTGCACGCCTCCTCCAACTGGGCCCAGCGGTAGTCCTGGTGCTCGTCAGACAAAGTCACAGCAGTCCCTGGGTCCTTCAGCTCGGCCAGCCAGTACAGCACTTCTTTGGGTCTGCCTCGCACCTCATAGTGCAACTCCTGAACAAAGCCATTTATCACTTGCAGATGCTCCGCCCCCAGCCCCGCCTCCTCCTTGGTCTCTCTCAGGGCTGTGGTGAGGTCATCCTCACCTGGATCCACATGACCTGATGGTGAATTTATTAGGAAAAAAAATACTCATTAATATGTGACTTTCTGTCATGAAGCCAATAATAAATGGAGTGTTTTTTAAACACACCTTTGGGTGGGGTCCAGTGGTGCTGCCCATAAGATGTCTGCAGGAGGAGATACTCAATGTTGCCTGGTGGGGGAATGCAGCTGGATAGACGGCGAAACACTATAAAGCCACAAGCTCGCAGTGCCATCTTCCTGCTAAACCAACTTGCACACAAACAATTTCTGCATTATGTTGTGTTCGGGAAAACTAAGGACTGTAGGGTGTGAGGAAAAGGCAATTTAGGACAGCAGATATAGAGCAAGTACAAAGGGTCAAAGCCACAAACTCATGCATCCTGCACACAATTAAAAACTAACATTTCTTTAAAAAGTACCTCAATAAAAGTCCTGTGTTATTACATTTTCAGTTTGTGTTTATGTAGCATGTTTTGCAGGTAACAGGGTTATTTAAATGTGTATTTTATTGATAATGTGCACATATCCACAAATGTTAAGCTCAGACAAATGTTCCGAGTAAGTTCATAACTACGTACTTTTATACCTTTTATTAGTTACATAATTACATACAGCAAACAAAGGTAATGATGGGACCATTTATAATTGTATATAATTGTAACTAAGTGACTCGTGAAAAAAAAAACGTTCTCATTTTGATTTAAACAGACTGAACCTGCTGAGTACAGACTCTCAAATACAAGAAAGTGCTACTTTTATCCTTTCAAAGGAGCGTTGACTTTATCTACAGGCAGACTAATCCTTCTATTAAAAAATATTAACGCTTTCAACACACTTAGCGACTGATTCGTTAGCAGATTTTCCAGATTTATTTTGTAAAGCAGCGCAAAGAAATAGTTACAGCACGTTAGCTAGCTTCACGTCAAACCTAAAGTGAGCTTTAACCGTCGCTTTTATGGTTTCTGTTATCACTGTGGATGTTTCTGCTCCACCACACGTGCTGCTGTTCTTCACCTCATGCTCACAGATAGTACGGCCTAAGTGTAAGTCACTTATTTTCAAAAGACCAGCAAACTACTCACAGTGAACGATTTGACAGGGAAGAGAGAGCGGCGCACCGAGAAACGGGTCCGGGCACTCCGTGAAGAATGACAGTTAGTTCCGGTTTGTACAACACCAAAAATGAACCAAAAATGTTCTGATCAAGTCCAAATCAAGAATAAAAATTAATATCATGGTAAGATTGGGGCATGTAAATATAATGCAATAACATATGTTTTACACAACAGAATATAGCATTAAGTGAAACAATTATTCCCATTATTATTTATTCTGTTATCACTATAATGTAATGTCTTTGTACACTGCTGGGTAGCCTATTTAATCTATAATAATGTATTAGTATATAAAAATCACATGTTTCTTCTCCATGAAAAATCTAAATCTCCGCAAAGTAAGTACAGCTATAAAATCAAAACACTGGAGTAAAAGCATAAAAATTAAAAGTATAAATTTAATTTATTAATTTTAAAAGTATTATTTTTGTAAAGCTACTTTCCACTACTATTACTGCTAGTATTACAGATGATAATTAAGATAGAAATTTCGAAATTTTTTGGGATCCCAAAGCAGGCAAACTGATTAGATGAAAATGGCTGAATAAATTAAAATTGACATTTATATATGATTTAAATAGATAGGCAGAGATCTCTCCCAGTGACAGGTTAAACAAATGGGCTGATGATAAACGTACACATTTCTTTACAGTCCATGTGGCTGTTGTGCCTGTGAGAAACAGATAAGAAACATACCCAGTGTAGGGCCAATCAAAAGGCAGCTTGTGTCCGAAGATAATAGAGATGAGCCCTGACTTCCCATGCAACCCTGAGTTGTCAGCCGTATGCTTGTCCAGCTTGACGGAGGAGGTACAGCGGCTGACTTTCGAGGTAAGGCCGAAGCAGGAGTAAAATTTATTTTTGAAGCAAAGCTACCGTATGTAGGGAGAGAGGAAGGCACACAGAAAGCCAGGCAGAGGTACTGGAAGTCCTTAAAGGATCACTTGAAGATTTTTCTTGTTGCTCTGTAGCTCCTTGCTCATATCAGTTGGCTGTGCTTTAGCCACAGGCTTCAGGACATGTGACTTTCGCTGTTACTACTACTGTGCTTACTCATCCTGGGTGTAGGGCTCATTATTCCACTCTGCTATACATGAACATGAATCACACACACACACACACATCCAGATATCTGTGGTATACACAGCCTGCAAGTAGATTACACATGGAGATGATGTAGCACTCTGGTCTCTGGATAACTAATGCCTGTGTTGAATGATGACAGTTGAACCTATGTCAGGTTTTCTTTCTTTTTTTTTTGCCCATACAATTTGTGCCACTTCATGTAGGCCATTTAGTGAAATCACTGATCATTTGACTAAGCATGCTATCTTTAATTTGGGGAATGCACAACAGCTTTATTTTCTTTACTATGATGGATATAAACTTTAACAAATGATCATGAGACAGATAATAGGGCTTAAAGCTGCAGGTCTTGGTGTGTTTGGAGTAGAGCCGATCAGTGCCAAGAGATGTTCTTACTTGAGTGTTCTCGAGGTGTTCTGGACTTAATTTAAGCTGACAACTGTGATGTGAGGTGCCAACACAATAATCCCAGTGACAAATCCAAAACCCACACTTTTTTATGTGTGGCAAGGATTCAGTGGAAGTTTTTCCCCTAAAATACACCATAGTCACTTTGGTGCACGCATGACATTGATGAGGGTGAAGGGGTGGGGGTTTTAAATACACACAACCTTGTGAACTGGTAGTTGAAGGTCATGTATTTCTTTATGATTAACAAACTGACAAATTGTGATATGACCTTCTCGACCTCAAAAAAGCATTTAGCAGATCCATGGAGGAGAAGGAACAGCCTGCAGGAGGGCTTCATTTTGTGGGCAAGAAGGATGAATTGATTGAAGCAAAGCGGTCTTTCAGAACAATAGAGGGTCGGGATATACTGATTATCTACTATCAGGGAGTCTTCTATGCTATGGATTCTTACTGTTACCGTAAGTACAGTTTTTCTAGTGGAAAACTCTGATTACTAAGAGAGAAAAATATGATGGGCTTTTAAAACTGGGCAGCCTTATTTTGTAATCCATAGAACATTTTACCACATATCATCTGGAAAGTGTGTCCAGGTTAGAAAGGTTAGTGTGTTAGTTTATTTTCCAATATACTGATACTCTGTCATCTCAACAGATTCTGGAGGAATGCTGCAGAGTGGCGACATTGAGGTGAGGTTTACATTTGAATTAAGTGATTAAATGAAGTCTAGGTTAGGTTTTTATCCCATTCCTGATTTCACATGTTCTTCCATCTGCATCAAAATACCTAAAGGCAACTGCTGGGCTGAGGCTGAGAGGGATCCTGTATCTTGCATAACATAAATGTTATACCAATGTAGTGCCAAAGGGCCTAAATGACTTATCCTATGCACACAAGGTCATTTACCTGCTTTCTTTCCACATGCAGGAAATTAACAGCAAGCTGTGCATAATTTGTCCAAAGCACAAGTACAAGATCACTTTAGCTGAAGGGGAGTGTTTATACAAAGGCACCAACCCCAGGGAAAAACCACCTATGCCCAGATGGTACTCCAAGGGTGTGAAGCAGAGAACCCACACAGTCACAGAGAACAACGGGGAGGTCTACGTCAAGCTCTCTGAGGACCCAAATTGGATTGAATCAGACTACTACCAGGGAGAAAAGGGCAAGATAGAAAGAGCCAAAGCTGAGGCGGCTGAGAAGGAAACATCTTGACAGCAATGGATGAAGATTCCATCTCAATGGTTTCTTTTTGTCTACTCTGATCTCTAAATGATTATATGATGACTATGGAGAGTATGGAGAGGTTGTTAGTGATGACATGCACTCAGTGGTCAGTTTCTAAGCACTCAGTTGAACAGATAACCTTAAAATGTGTCTTGTTTTTGATGAGTTTTGAGTGTATTTAGAAGTTTGCCTGGATCATAGTTTACATGACAATGTTTTATTTCAAAGACTGGTAAAACGTTGCCATTTAACATTGATCTCTATTTCTCCAAATAAACATTTCTATGGATGAATTTTGATTTCTGCTTCCTCCCTCTCAAATTGGACAGCGGTATCCAAGTGGTAGCCAATAAGCTTTGTGTATTACGTATACAAGGAATGAATCAATAGCACTCATGAGATCCTAGAGGGGAGAATGGTTTTGCTTTTTGTAATATCCCTGTCTGTTTATTCCTTCAAATTAAATCAAAAAGCATATATATGAGCTCAAAGGCTGCATAGATTTCAGTATTTGGGATTGTTCTCACATATTTCCTTCAGTGACTGAAAAAAAAACAAGGGAGCAAATCCCAGAGGTCTTTGAAAGGGGTGATGGTACAGTCCGTATCCGTTGCCCCTGAGCATCCCCTGGCGCATATTTTGTATAGAAACGCAGGGTTCTCGCTGTGAACGCTTTTATTTGCGCTCTTAAAACTGCTCCAAACATTTTATCCAGCCAGAGACGTTAGTAATTGTATGTATCTTCCCTGGCTTGTGACATTTTTGTTATTATTATTTATAACATCATATGTTGGAACACTTAACTTTCACCCTACATATCTGTCATGCACATCTATCGTTTTTAAGGTTGTTAATATACCCTACACAGTTTCTGTGGTGATTTAATGCACAGCTTTCCTATACTTTTCATGCAGTGCAAAAGAATTAGGTTACAGCATTTCTTAACTATTTGATATGAAGGGTCAAGACAGCCTGTCACATTCAGATTATTTCTCCTTTTCTGTACCCACGGTGTCGGCTTAAACAGCGACATGGCCCCAGAACTGCAAATGACATTGGTTGAGAGCACAAATTCTGTGGGATATGGAGTCCCACTGTACATGAATGATGCTGATCACTATAGCTGGCTTACAGCAAACTCTCAGTGCTGCCTAAAGGCCTTCGCCTGTATGACTACAGTCAATGAATACAGTCAAGAAACACATAGGGCCATGGGCTAAATGGAATCAGGATACTGAATATGTAATTTGATTAAATAGTCAAATTGGGAATCTTGACACAAGGCAGGGGCCATTATCTGCAGGTGGTCATTTGCAGTAGGTCAAGTGGCAGGCTGTTTGTCAAGATGAAGAGCAGACTGTGTGGGGAAAGTGCTTAGCAGGGCCAGTGCATCTGCCAGAAGGAGAGCATGTAAGCAGCACAGATTTTCAGTGTTGTAGGGAATTCAAACTCAAGCCCTGGTTTTATGTTTTGCATTATTCTAAATGGCTGCAAATGACCTAAGAGGCTCTGATTAAGCCTTTAAGGGTCAGGCTATTCTTCCTCTCAGTTCTCTGTGGATGCCCTGGAGCTTTTCCAAGAGGGGCAGCCAGACCTTATTATTACCTTTTATCTACCACTCCCACAACAAAACACCCCCAAAGCCAGTATTAGCATTTTAAATGTTCTTGTTGTGTCAGCAAATAGCCAGCCACTTGCTCACTTTGGTTATCATTACTGTTACTACTGTCATTATCATTGCACCCCATACTTCTAGCTCTAGGCAATTACTTTTGTGTCTATGCATATGGTTGAGTTCGGTGACAGTGAGGGACAGCAGAATGGTTGTTAGCCTGTTGGTACACACGAGCTGTACAGGGGGCAAAGCTGTGATAAGACAACAAAGTGTAAAACTATGTCTGAGTACACAAAACAGGTATTCGTGTGTGTTGGCGCGCGCTTCTTTATGTGTATGCCCGCGTGCATGTTGCTGAGTCAGGCGCGACCACTCACGGTTCAGTCCGCTGCTCTCTCGCTTTCTCTCTCTCTACCTCTCTCTCTTTCCAGTTTTTTTTTTTTTTTTGCTAGCGAGACTTTGTTTTATCCGCCGACGTCATCCATATGGTCTGGACACCGAGGCGCGAGGCTGCCCCCTCTCTCCGTAGTTAATTGTTTCCTACCGACTGACAACTTGTTTGTCTGTTAGCGCATTGGCTGTCCATGGGCGCTGCTGTTTACACACTCTGCTGTTGCGCCGGTTGGGCTGTCCGGTGCGCCTCTGCGGTCGGTTCGGGACGGTATCGAACTCCGCTTTTATGAATGAATAACGAGACGGGGAAATGCCCGTGACTGCGAAACTCCCCTACAGCCGGGCTCCCGGGGGGGCAGCCACCGATGAGAGGGATTAACGACGGAGCCGAGCCGCGGCTCATTGCGGAAAAAGCGAGCCTTGACTGCAGACTGGCGTGGAAACGCACCGTGAGAGGGAAACGGTCTCCATAGCGTAAAGCAGCGGAACAAAACCGCGGTGACCACAATGTAAGTTCCTCTGGAGCTGCAACTCATTAAGACATAAGAGGAGATGGGGCTCCTCATATGTCTTGCATGCCTTATTTATTTGTTGTCAGTATATCACTGCTTGGAAAACACACAAACATAACGGAAATTATTTGTCTCTCTGATTTATTCTACCATAATACCCACTCAGGTGTAATAAAGGCCTGGGCGAGCTTCTTCTCAGTCATTTTCAGTGACATAGCAGTGATGCACTGTCTCCGTGAGAGACATGAATAATAAGGTCCAGTGCAAAGAGGAGCCTCCGCTCCCTCGGTGCTGTTTGAACATCATCTACCTGTGTGATGTCTCCATTCACTTTCAACCACGAATTGTCTGTCTTACAGGTCCATCCACATCGTGGCTCTGGGCAGCGAGTGCCCCGGAGGAGTCGGGCCAGGAGATGAGATATTGGGGCAGGGGCAGCTGCAGGGAGGCTTGCTGTGGAGCTACCTGGGTCACGGAGCGATGGTGGGTCCATGCGACCTGGAGAGCAGTCTACACAACCCGGCCTTCATGGAGTACACCTCACGTGTCTTCGGAGATGTCACAGTAGTGGTTCGGGATTGTCCCAGCTGGGTAAGAGACAGGTGGTGTGTTTGTGTGAGCAGACCGAAAGAAACAGAGACACCTGCATGATTCAGCTGTTACATTACAACTTTGGTTTGTGCATGTATGTGTGCATTTGAAGTCTGATCTGAAAGAACCATTTTCAGTGTTATTATGGCTCTTTTCCCCACATTTACACCCTCTTGATCGTCTAAGCTGGTTTTATGCCAAATCAGTCTTTATATACAAAGGAAGGCCAAGATGGGAATCATTAAAAAAAAAAAGTGGTGTCATTTTGCCAGAGTTCTATGAGAAACTGCATTTCTCCACTTATATGCTGTTTACTTTTCAATCTTCTGTTCTCAGAAGACACAGCCTACAACATTTCAACTTCCAGAGGCCCTTGCCTTGCAGCACTGATTGCAGGCTTTATAAAAACGTCTCTATTCTTAGGACGCTATTTTAACATGCACTGCAGAAAAAATCTGATGAAAGAACTTTTGTTCTTAATAGCATATGCACTGTTACGATTTTGTATGCGTCCTATTATAGGGCTGTCTAACCCCGTCAGGGGTGTTGCTGGTGGAAATCTGTGTGTCTAATCCTCTGTCTGCCTTTTTGAAATTCAAAACGCTCAAAGCTTTCTAAAGTGTTTTTCCTGCCTAATGGGTTGAATCAGGTTGGTTTAGAGCAGCTAGCCTCATACAGATCCTTGGGGGTAAAGTCCCAAGAGCCAGCTATACTGAGGAATTTATACTTACAGGAGAGGAAGGGTTAGGGTTATCTGAGGTATGGTGAAGGCAGGGGTGTGGACACAACTCTGTGTATTTCTTCACTCATGTCTCTGACCTCCTCAGCCCTCCATTTACAGATGTCATCCTTTCCTTCCCTTTCTAGGACTTATTGGACAGCGACTGGGCCAGTGTTCGGAAAGTTCTTGAGCAGGCGGACATCCTGGTCATTAAATATTCAGTCACTGACAAGCTGGCCTTCCAGCAGGTCAGGAATGGCTACGCCCCGAGACTCCGCCCGCTCCTGAGGCACTGGGGTGTGCCTGTCATCCTTGTTGCTGTGGGAGCACGGCTGAATGGTGAGGACGCCTTTGTTCTGTGTTTTTGTTAGAGCTGGACTGAGTTTAGTTTTGCCAACAGTGCTTTGCCAACCCTCTAACTGTTTGTGTTTGCTGTATATGAACTGTCACTGTACTGGATATCCTGGTATTTTGAGGTCAGCTTGCTGTTACCTTAGCTGTTGGTTTAGGTTTCAGGACAGTATTATGCTCTTCTTGCTGGGCAAGTGAGATCACTCAGTGAGTCTTGTATTCTTTAGCATGACCACACAGCAATGAGAAGGATGCTCATGATTAAATCTCCTCTTGGGTGCCTTCAGGCTGTCAGCTCACATGCTTCCCCACAGGAAACACTCTAAAGAAGTACATCAAGTTTGGCTTTTTAGCCCCAAAAGAAGTCTTGCTTGTAAACAAGAGTTCATTGTCATGGCTCAGAAAGTGCACCAGAACAGCAGTATGTCCCTTAAGCAGGATTAGAGCACTTGGTTGCAGCCTTACTGGAGGCTGCTTAACACAATAAGCATTAACATAACATACATGTGTGTTGGCATCTCCGTGAATGACCCCCCGTTAAAAGTAGATCCTGTAAACAAGCCCATCAAATGCACCAGGTTGTATTTTTAGCTTGTCTGCTCAATATACTTTGAGATCCTGTCAGAGCGTTGCAGCAGAGTGATCACAGTGAAAGTCGAGTCTTTGCTGAAAAGAGAGAAAGATGAGAGAGGGGGGAGTGGATAGCTGTAGACGAGAGCCTTGGTTTGTGGGTTGTTTTTTTTGTTGTTGTTGTTTTGTTGTTTTTTTTGTTTTTTTGTGAGTAGTTTCATGCCCCCCCCCCCCAATGACTGCAGAGAATGACGGCTGAGCTCTGAGCGCTTCCTGCCGCTTGACTTTAGACCACCTAAGGCACAGCTGTGGCAGGGAGCGCTGCCGTACGTGCATTAATGCAGCCATTAAACCAGATATGAGCGGAGGAGTGCAGACAGATTTATCCAAGGGCACGCACGCACACCCTCACTCGCACAAGCATACCACTGATATGCCAAGTCACAGCCCGTCAGACGCTCACATACACACACATAGACATACTCATTTTCCTGCTGCCACCCTTACACTCACTCACTCACACACACTCAGCCTAGCATCGTCTCTGTGTCATGCCTGTAGGTTATTAGCAATATGATTTATCCAGTGCCTCAGGACTTGGCTGTATGTCCCATAGATTCTCTCTTCTTTCTTTCTCCTCCTTTGTGCAGCCCTTCCTCTAGTCTTTTTTTCCCCTTCAGGATAATCCCTCTAATTTTCTGTCTGATTCTGTCTCTGTGGTCCCCATGCACACATGCCACAGTACAGCTGGTCCTAGTCCACGTGCCACTGCAGATTTTACACATCTATATGATCTTACTGTACAATAATCCCCCCCCCCTTTTTTTTTACCCCCATCGACAGGGATGTGCAGCAACAATATTTTAAAAACCAAAATTACAAACTCAAAAATGTACATAGGCATGCTTTCCCTTTTAAAAAATCCTTATTTGCTGTCTACATAGACACCCAGAGAAAGAATTGAGGAATCAGGAAGAAGGGCGAGGCCACACCATAAAACCACATGTGGCTGTAGCATCTGGTTTGTATGTTCTGTTTTGTGAAACATGTTTTCTACTGTAATTTGGTTTGCAAAATGTTTTTTGTGTTCCAATCTTCACATCAAGAAAGTTAGTAGTTTTGACTAGCAACACCACATTTTTGCACTCTGTGAGACAGGAGGAGGTTTGTGCATAGTTTTTGCTGATTACTTGCGACCTTGTTTTTTTTTTTATAAGTATTGGGCATACTTTACCCCACTGAATAACTGGGAATAGACTGAGTCTTCATCATACAAATTACAGTCACCTGTGGGATGGGTGTATTTATGACTTCATATAGTATAATACTATTTATTGAGGAAGCTCTCTTTTAAATCTAATTGTTTCTTTGAATCTGTTAAATCTTGCTGAATGTTATTCAACGCACTGCTGTTTCCTTTATGAGAGGCATGTTATTTCTTTCTACTTTCTCTGTGCTGTGGTGGATCTGTAGAACTCACTGGGTCACACATGGATCTAGTAGTGCCTTACTAGGTTTATGCTTCTTAAAAGCATAATGTAATAAGAATAGCACATGTATTCCTTCTTATATGCACACATAAACTATGTCTAAGATCATGTTATGTGTAAAGTATGCATTACCTGATCTTATAGCTGAATTCTCCTTTGTTTCCAGATGAAGGCCCCCCTTGTACATGTCCATTGTGTGCATCTGACTGGAGCAGCTGCGTACCTCACAGTGAAGGTTTGCAGCTGTCCCGGGACCTGGGAGCCACCTATCTGGAGTTGCCCTCCCTCAACCATGTCTTTGTGGGTCGCTACTTCGGCAGTGTAGTAAGTCACGATGCAACACAGGAGTCAAAGTTGATGCTAGGGTGTGTTTTTGACCCAGCGTCCCCAGAGAAGACCAGCGTTATTATTTTCAACAGAGAAAGAAAAATACTTTTCCACATGTCTGAATAATTCTTGAATGAGAACAAGCAGCATTTGCACACATTTTAAACTTCTCACACTCTTCATTTCTTTGAACTAGAGTAACTCTGCCTCTCCAGATACAACCAATACAGTGCTTAGTAGAGGAGACAATGACAGGCTGTTCTTCCCAGGAAGTTATTTCTAAAGCACAGAATTGATGTTGTAACATCACTGTTTTTCTACTGAGTTTGAAATAACGTGTGTATTTCTGTGTTGTTTAGCTGGAGTACTTCATGATTCAGTGTCTGAAACACAAAGCCAAAGAAAGACCAGAGAAGAGGCGAGGAAATAAAGTGAATGAACTTCGCCCTCCTCACTTAGAACAACCAGGTCAGAGGAATACTATGCCGACAACAAGTGATTCAGGCATTATTGCAAATGGCATGCATGCCTTTTTGATTCCTTTAAACAGATTTTACTTGTTTTTTTTGTTTTTTGTTTTTTTTAACTTTTTAAAATTTCATTTTAATATTGTAATTATAGTTTTTTGTAAATTGCTCTTTTTATGGTGTTTAGAGACATTCAATGGACTGGATGGATTGTTACCTCTTGAGCTTACATAGCCATAAAAAGAGCTGAGCGCAAAGGTTTTATGTGGATCAATATGCTCTGTTCCACACTGGAAAGACAAAGAGCTAGGTAGACTGCTTTTATTCACTGACGTTTGAATCAATTTTAGCCTGAGCAAAAAGAAGCAGCAACAACTGAGTTCCTTGCCTTTGGTGGAGGCAGGTCAATGATTGTTATTGTGAGATTGTGGGATTACTCCTTAACCTCATCTTTCACTGAGGGTCTCTTATACTGTCAGTTTAGTGTCTGGTCCTTTTTTAAATTTAATTTATTTTTGTTTTTAATTTTCATGCCTATTATTACAGTTTAATATTTATAATATTTTCCTCCAACAGCAAAGAATTATCTTCATTATCAATAAATGTGCTGATTATTTTAGTGATTATAATGATTATTGTCATTATTGTCCTATTATTGAACTGTGATGAGCTTCACTGATCATGGATATTTAAAAAACAGACAGTTTCTCACAATTCTTTCCCTTTGAGTCACTGAAACCAGAAAATGACTCAAGTAGCAGATCATAAATCAAAAAGCTGCCAGTTAATTGTTGACTGATTATTTAAGATGTTATTTAGTCTTAGTCTGCTTATCTGAAATTCATAATTTTAGATTACATTTTAATTGAGCTCATGTTAAAAGTTTTTTGTTTTTTTTGGGGTTTTTTTAGCAGCAGCATTGTGGCACTTGCAGATTTATAGCAGGCTTAATCATACTGTCTCTTATCCAATCACATTCTGCAAAAAACACTAATTATGTGGAGATAAATGATCAAAAGACGCTAAAACTCACAGAAAAGCCGACACACAGCAAACAGCTTAGACACAGTAAGTTTGATTATTGAAGCAAACCTTTAAAGGGGACAGGCTGAGCTGGAGTGCTTGATGGCTGCATGTCTGCAGCTTTTCCTTTCTCTTAATGTTCTACTTTTTTAGACACTCTTTGTCCTAATTGGATAAAAGAGAGTCTGATTAAAGCTGCAATTGTCTGCCATTCTTGACTACTGGAAGTTGCCACAAACTGAAAGCTTTCTGTGTGTTGAATTTGAAACCAGAAATTTAAAAGTAGCTCGGCTAGAAGCACAGCTCCCACACCACGAATAGATGAAATAGTCTGGCGCTGTGTTCTATAAGGGGGGTAGAAGTCATAGCTTCACTCCTGTGTTTTACTACTGATAACTCCTGCCATTTTTCCATGCACAGTCATTTTTTTTTTATAAAACACCTGACCGTATTTAACACAAACTACGCTGTTAAACTCGTGTTAAATATTGATCTGAGCAATTTGCTGCTGTGTGTGTTTAAATCTGACTGACAATTTTAAGTCCTGCCAAAAAAATGGCAGCAAGTGCTGGTGGATTTATTGGTGCCTGTTCAACACTTCTTAGCTCCCTTTATGGTGCAGCTTACATTAAATATGACATGCATGGATTAAGGAACGGTACAGTTGTTGTGGCTAAAACAAAGCACCCATAAAAAAGGAGATGAGGTCCACAGAGGTGTAGTTTTAAGCATGAACAGGAATATAATAGGTCAATGATTAGTGAAGCTGAATCACCCTTCCCCCAGCCTTCTTCCTTCTCCCGCTCAGTGCTTTTTCACTTTTTATTAATCTGACTTCATGAATACATGAATCACTGAGCATGCACAGTTTTTCCTCCTGTTTTTCTATGAGATGCTTTGTTCTGTTTTTCTTCGTTGCTTTTTTCAGTGTATTTGCTTCTGTCACACATTTCACTGCAAATCATTTGTTTGGAGCCCATGTCAGTTTTTTTTCCTGCATCTTCTTCAGTTATTACACTTACTTAATTATTACGCTTTGGGATGTGCTTTGCTTTTTAATGTTATCACCAAACAATTTAAAAGTTAACTAGTAAGGTTATTTCTGGTCCTTTTTCTGTCTCTGACCAGACCAGACTAGACCAGAATCCACTGCAGCAGCCTTGAGCTTTCACCTTTTAAGGACCGCCATAAATGCAAAGACAAACGTACCTGGAAGCAGTTCTTTAAACTTGAGTAACAGGGAAGGACAAAACACGACCTATCTTAGCGCTCTCTTTCATGGCTCAAAAATCTCTCTATGCTATTGCTGTCAGAATCACTCCCTCGACTTGCACTATACCTCCCATTCCTCTCTGAGTTGTCAAAACTCATTGCCAGAAGAAAAAGAAAACACAAGTATAAGTAGACAAGGTAGATTGAGGGAAAATTGAGTGCACCAAATATCTGTATTGCAACACTCCTGAGAGGCTTTGAACATAAAAAAACCTAGTAAATTTTCTGCGTTATTCTTTGATATAGAGGAAAACTGACTTTCAGCAGTAATCGCTCATTATCTATGTTCACCCTCACTCTTTTCTTTTCTCCCTTCTGTTCAGCTCGTCTTCCCCCTATTAGAGTTGAGGAGTCCAGCTTCTCCCAGGACATGCAGTGGTTGTTGGAGCGTGGCGTGCAGTTTGCCGATGTGGCTTTCTATGCCGGGGATTCTGGCAAAGAGCTGGGTTGGGCGCACGCTGCTGTGCTGTGTGCTGTCAGCCCGTACTTCAGACAGCTGCTTCTGGGGCCGAAGACCAGGTAGGAGAGGTATTAACCTCTTCACAGGATAGGTCTTAATAAGCTATGTCACCACCTGAGCCTGTAGCCAGCAAGAGCTCGACTATTTCTGCAAACTTCTCTTAAACTGTGAAATGTTTTCTTCTCTCTCTGGTTGGACAGGGAACGTCCACAGTCGCGGTGTGTTTGCAGAGAGCGTGACGGAGGCCCCCACTCGCTCCTCTCCACCTGGGATGGGAGCATTATTGACGATATGCCAAGATCAGATGGACACCTGACAGGACGTCTCACTCGTTTGGTGGTGAAGGACCCCCTCCTGTGCATGTGCTTGTGGGAGACTCTCATGTTCATTTATAGAGGTAAATGCCACCATCCAAACATAGCTTTGTTACAACAGGTTCAACTGTCATCCTAAATCTGCTGATTTGTGTCTTTATAGAAAATGCTATCCTGTCTATTTAACCATTTTAACACCCACTGTTAAGCTGGCAAGGTGCTAAATGTAGAACTTGACCCGATGAAAAACATGAACATGAGAACATCTATCATGCAGATTATTTTACAAATTAGCTGATTAATGGTTTCTAAGGTCAAAGAAAATTAAATGCTATATCACAAACTTCTGTTTCCTGAAAGAGAAGAAAGCGGTGTGATATCCCATACTGTATGTGTTATACTACGTAAAAGGAAAGCAGAAGTCTGCAGTCATGCTGTGCCTCTGTGAGGCAGTGCATTGAGCTATCTAAAGGTTCTGTAATCTAAAAAATTTGTTCAGCACTTGGAAAATTCATTTGGATGCTCCCACAAGTGGGTTCAGCAAATCAGAGTCTGTGAAAATTTGGGTACATTCCCGATTTGTTGATAATGTGTAGGCAATAGCAAGGTGTAGGAAGTTAAATGGTTGACAGGAAGAAGTTTTGTTTTTTTTTCCATGGTGGTGGAAAATTCACATCTTTTGTATCTTTTTTTTGCTTACATTTAATTTCTAATCTGGTATTCGGTTGTGCCTTTTGCCCAGTGTGGGCTGAGAAAAGCTCCATCGCCCCCACAACCCTGAATTGGATGAGTGGTTAAGAAAATGGATGGATGATTGGCCATTAGGCTGTAACTGTGACCTACATTAGTTAGAAAGGGTATTTATAAGAAATAACACTGATAACTGTTGGAAAATTCAATGGAAATCCATCCATTAGTTGATATTTCACTGTGGTCGAAAGTGGTTAACTGATCTACAGTGCCATCCCTCCAGCCATGCTGTTAGTGTGGCTAAAAATGACTTTTTTCTTATCATTATATATTTTTTTATATTAATATGAGGCTTTTTGGTCATTAAAAACAGTTATACTACACTGCAATGTACAACACAAATACTGTGGCACAGTTTGTGTTGCTAAATGATTTCTGTGTGTGCTGGACTAACTTAAATTGTAACAATGGATAAACCACCAACGAGCCTCCCTTCCCCATTGATTAGAGGCCTGTGATTTCACCAGGATCAAGTTGCCCAAATGGACATTCTGGCAGCAGGATCAGATTTACAAAAAGTGCCAAATAGAAATTGGAAATCAGAAAAGACAAAAGCGTCTCCAAGCAGTGGAATCCAAACAATGTACCTCATCCAGAGAAAATTGAACTCAGCGTGGATGGCTCAGTTGTTGCACTACATGATTTCTGGAAAGTGCACTTTGAAGAATTAAATTATTTCTAATGAATTCTACAGCCCACTCTGTTTTTTATATTGGATCCATTGTATACATTTATGACATATTTAATAAATGCAGTACTGCAGTGATATTTTTTATGTTACCAAGGCCAGTGCTGCAGCCTTGATGTTTCCTGTTTTGCTAATTTAGACACATTAGGCTCATTTCAACTGAAGCTAACAGAGCTGGATTGACATTCACAGGAAGGGAAATCCATTCCCTGAAAGCAGTTACTCTTTTTCTAATAATTTAGATGTGATGATTAATGGTCCTGTGGCAGCAGAAGGCAGTTTGCCTGCTACTGGATCTTGTCCAATGTTCCATTACGCTGAGGAACAGAAATCAGTCAAGTTGAAAGTACTTAATAGTAAGCAACTGTAGTATTTTAATCTAGGACCTGATCAATCATTTTGTAACAGTGTGATCTCGCACTGCTTTCTGGACTTGTATTTGTACTTGGCTCCCTCAGGACACTTGTGTCTCCTTTGTCTCACTCATAGCACATTTCTATTAAACATCATGGAATGATAACAGGAAGGGTTGGCACATTGGTACACCATTTTAATTGTTTATGGGATTAGTTGATAGAATCTGGCTGTCTGACACCTGTTCCCGGGACCTCATATTTACATCAAGAAATGATGAACCGAACCTGTCTTGCATAATTAACAGTGCCATATATTAGCTTGTTCTAACAGATTGAGGATGCAGGCACAAAACATGCAAATGAAACATTGTAAATCGTGGCACTCACATCCAATATGTTCTCAAGTCGTGTGTGAAGCGTGGTTAAACAGGCATGCAATATTCTCTCCAACTTTAGTGGTGTAATAAAAATCTTCTCACTCTTACAGCTTAGAGTCTGCAGTCCTGTGCCTGCTGCATGTCAGATCACAGTGCCTGCTAGCCGGCACTTGAACACAGGCTGCATGCCGTGCACAATCCTTATGGCAAAAAAGCTGTGCAAACATCTGATTCATGGCTGCCTCTTAATGTGTGTGTGTGTGTGAGTCGCACTGATGGTCTGACACACAAACAGCAGAAGCAGACACACAAACACATAAGCTGAGCATGTATGCAGCTGGTGAAGGGTAAGCAGAGAAGGGAAGAAGATTATAGGGTTAGACTGATTTTCTGTGAGTTCCTGTATGAATAAGAATAAGAAAGCCAGCGGTTGAAATAGGCGGCGGGCAGTGTGTGTTTTCATGCATGCATAGTCCTTGTGTGTTTGTGTATGTATGTGTGTGTATTTTTTTTATTTATGTTTTTAAGTGAGAGAAGAAGAAGATGGGACACTGGAGTGAAAAACTGTGAGCGGAGGGAAAATGAGAAGGGGAAGAGTGTAAGGTGCTGCTCTTCCGCAGTTCCCTAAGATAATGTGATGGTAAAAAGCTGAGCACTAGCGTTAATGTGTGTGTGTGGGGGGCTTGGAGAGAATAGCGGGAAGAGGAATGTGTGCATGTGCTGAGTGGAATACGAATGTTCCGTTTTCATAAAAGACTGCAGGGAGACAGTGTTAAGTCTCGTGTAAAACCTGACTACTGTTAACCTTCAAAATGGTGGTTCTGACTGCATGTTTAAAGCAGCTGACCTCATATACTGTGTGTGCTCTAGTGTATTTTCTTGAATTGGCTAGTCTTTGCCCACAGAAACATTCAGAGCTCAGTGAGCCAATATTTGTTCATTTGCAGTAAATCCCCAACAAGCTGTACTTTGCCTTTCTAGAGATGGGACAGATATTTTTTGACTGCGATTCCACTCCTCTCATTTGCCAGTTGTTGCTTATTTTATTGGCTTACCAGAGCTAATTTGCAGAACAATATATCATGTATCAGTAAACACACAGTGTCACACCCAGGGTGTTATTCCAAGCTCAGGGTTTTTGTCACTTCAGCGTGTGTGGACAGTCACAGAGGCCATGACTTTGCTTGTGTGATGTTAACACTGTGAGACTCTGTCTCCTTGTGTAGTGTGCTGCTGTACTATTGAATTTGTCACTTGGTTGCTATAGTGTGTATGTGCATGTTTAGCACATTTAGTACATGTGTGTGACACAGATAAATCAGTGTGTGTGTGTGTCTGTCTGTCTGTGAGCTTGAGGACACTCAGGACTTATGTAGGGTCACATATTAGACCACAAACCAGTTATTTTTTAGGGTGACTTATCTCACTAGAAAGAAAAAATAAAAGTTTGATTTGCTGACCTTGCTGGCTTCTGTGTTGCTGGAATTTAGTTTAAGTTAGAGTTTTAGAGTGAGGAATGAAGAATGAACAAAGGCTTCTTAGAAAGTCTTTGTTTTTGGTTATTTGTTTAGGCATGTTTTCTTCTCCATCTTGTCTACTTTTTCACTTTCTACCAGTGTATTCTGTTATGGTCTTGGTATCCTGCAGCATCATATATCAGCCCTACAGTGCTCAAGCTAATCTCTCACCCTGCATTTGAGGTGTCTGCACCGTGCATGTCATTATCCGGCATCGCGCGTTGAGGTAATCCCTCTATCAGCCCAAATGCCGTCATTATGAACTAATGATGAGCTAAATCCTGCCCAGTCCAGCTCCCTTCTTTCCTCGACAGTCTGTTTATGTCCCAGTGAGACAGAGTGTGCCACCCCAGTCAAGCTGCAGGAATGTGCAGCATGTATGAAACATCTACACTTTAAGCTATTAAGTTATTAAGTTATTAGGTTGTTATATTTTACTTTTTTTTTTAAACAGAAGCGTCTGTATGTTAAACCCTAACAATCTGTTGTCATGTTTGTTTACAGTGGAGGAATAATTTTAAGCTACACTAGTGGTGTGGCTATATTTTGGTCTGTTTACCTGTTGTTTGGTTGGTTGGTTGGCTACTTAGGTCCAGGCTGAAATATCTCTACTACTGCTGAATGCATTGCCGTGATTTTTTTGGAGACACTCAGGGTTTCCACATGTTTACTCATCATGACTTTGGTGATCTCCTGAGTTTCTTGTTACTGCCACGATGATGTTCATAACAGCTATTGAACATTTTTGTCAATGCTTCTTTTTATTTTAATTGAAAATTATGCATCACCAAGTGAAAATGTCCAGTATGTCTGTTTATCATAAAAACAAATGAGATTCCCATCAGAGTCAGCTGCACTTTGTGTTTAGTCCAATTTATTAAATGTGAGTATGCACACATGCAAACCTAAGATAGTAAATGTTAACCACCTAAACATCAGCATTCAAGTCTTTGTGAGCACGTTAGCTTGCTCACGCTGGCATTTACCTTAAAGGAATTCTGTGCAGTACAGCCTGTGAGGAACAAGTCCACAAATCAAATTATTCTTATACATATCCATTCATTTTCGTAAACTCTTATCCATCTCAGGATCGTGGGGGATCCCAAATGACTGTGGGTGAGAGGTGGAGTATACCCCAGACAGATCGCCAGTCTGTCACAGGGCTACAGACACAAACAACCAGAAACTCTCACAGTCTCACCTAGAAAGGCCCCAGTTGACCAGGAGGTTTTCATCAGGGACCTTATTTCTGTGAGGACAGTGCTACCTGCTGCGCCACTGTGCCCTTCTTTCACATATGTCACTTGTAATTGAAGTGTAATATTATGGACCATATCTGGAAATATTAGATTTTTGTGTGTGTCAGTTGGCGTTTTTGATTTGTGAACATTTCTGATCCAGCAGCTAAATGGAAAAAAAGATGTAAAAAGTAGAGATGCCAAAAATATAAGTATTGTCATCAGGTATCCAACATAGCGATGTCTTGTTTTAAATTTTAGTATCGTTCAGTATCATTCCAGAATTTCAGAAAAGGTGCATCCCTAGTATTTTAAATTTTGATTTCTTTCTCTCTGTTGTATCCTTCTGCCAAGTAGCAGTTTACATTTATGTCTCACCAGATTCATATAGTATATGCAGAGAAGACTTTAATATATGAAAAAGTGTGTGTATTTATGTTCCTCAAAGCTCTGGTTATTGTGGGGCTGTCTTGGTTGACATGCCTCTGCAGCATTGTGTGGAGGTCTATGGATTGGCAGACTGGGGTGATGATTCCCCTTTATAAGAAAGGGGACCCGAGGGTGCAGTCCAACTTCACTGGGATCACACTCCTGGGCCTCCCTGAAGAGGTCTATGCCAAAGTACTGGAGAGTAGAGTCCTTCAATGAGTTAAACCTCAGATCCAAGACAAACAATGCGCTCTTTGTCCTGGTCATGGATCACTGTACCAGCTCTTTACCTTCTCAAGGATACTTAAAGGTGTGTGAGAGTTTGCCCAACCAGTCTACATGAACTTGGAGGGGTCTTTCGATTGTGTCCCTCAGGGTGTCCTATGGGGGGTACTTCAGGAGTATGGGGTATTGGACCTGTTGTTAATAGCTATTTTGTCCCTGCACTACTGTAGTGAGAGCATGATTTGAATTGCTGGCAGTAAGTCAGACTCATTCTGCCAGAGGTGCCCTTTGTGACTTTTATGGAAAGAATTTCTAGGTGTAACCAAGTGGCGGAGGGAGGGTCTTGGCTTTCGTCGCCTCAGTATCACCCGTGCTTTTAGCAAATGATGTCATTGATTTGGCTTTACCAGGTGGTGACCTCCAGCTCGGACTGGGGCGGTTTCCAGCCAAGTATGAAGTGTCAGGAATCAGCATAACCGCTTCCAAGTGTGAGGCCATGGTTCAGAAAAGGGTGGAGTGCCCATTCTGGGTCAGAGACGAGTTGTTGGCACAAGTGGAGGAGTTTAAATAAATTGGGGTCTAGTTCACAAGTGAGGGGTGAGTGGAGTGTGAGATTGACAAACGGATTGGTGTGGTGTTGACAGTGATGCAGATACTGGACCTATCTGTTGTGGTGAAGAGAGAGCTGAGTGTGAGAACGGTGTTGATTTATATTCCAGCCCTTGCCAATGGTAACGACCGAAAGAAAAAATGGGCTTCCTCTGAAGGGTTCCTGGGCTTAGCCTTAGATATAGAGTGAGGAACTCGGTCATTTCAGGGGGTGGGGGGTGGGGGGGTCAGAGTCGCTACTCCTCCACATTGAAAGGAGCCTGTTGAGGTGGTTTAGACATCTGACCAGGATGTCTCCTGGGTGCCTCTTCCTACAAATTCTTAAATAATGGTCAGAAAAGTGTTGCAGTGTTAACCTTTTGGATATAAAATGTCATCACTTCATAATTTTATCCTGTTAGACATTTGTGTAAAATTTTGTCATAATTAACAAATTAATTCTTGAGTTATGGCCGAAAATGTGTTTTATGAGGTTACAGTGACCTTTGACCACCAAAATCTAATTTATTCACCCTTATTCAAGTCCAAGTGAATGCTTGTGCCAAGTTTATATTTCCTTAAGGCATTTCTGACATCGATGGACAGCCTGAAAACATGACTCCAGCCACAGATTAATGTGCAAATTAATGTAAAAATTACTAACCAACGGAAGTACTAACCAACTGACTTGAAGGCAGAATTATTACGGCCATTGATGTATTCCGCAAAGGCCTTTTATTCGCTGTTTCTGAATTTGGCGAGTGGAATCTGGACCAGGCTCCCCACCCATATCCACCATGGATTACATAAACAGACAAATTTTAGAACAAGCCAACTTTGACAAAAACAGGCCTCAAGTGTTCGGTGTAAAGTATGTGGGTGATCAGAGCACAGTGCCAGCTAGAAAAGAGTTTGCTGTGTGTTTTTGTAAACTATTGTGCATCCATAGAATTGGGTTGTTTGTGGATTTTTTTGTAGGAGCGTGGGAGTGGGATCACCTCCAGGACGCCCTGGAAGAGAAGCTGAAGAATTCTCTCGCTGTGGCTCAGCTTATGGATCGCATACGATCCCTCATCGGCAGAGAAAGGGTGAGGACAAATTTCTTGATTCAAGACTCGAATATCTGACTGTGTGTATGACATGGATACCCAGCTGTCCTTAACAAAAGAGGTTAAATAAATTTAATGTATCAAATCTGCTCTTTGGATGTACAAACATGTGTTTTGTGGTTGCAGACTAAGAGTGCCTTAATTAGTAAGACTTGTTTGGAAACAGCGCAGTAATAATATGGCTATAATTAGAATATTTACATAATTACTGCCTGTAATCACCTCTCAGATACTGTGGGAATTAGCACAAAATAAATAAGAGATACCCTCCAAGGAGCAAAAGCACAACACCAGATCTCAGATGATCACTAAAATTATGTTAGAAACTGCAGTGTCACATGTGTAATGTATTGCGGCTATTTAGAAAACACAGCATGGTTCTATGTTATGAGCAGCAGACTTCAATATTTAGAGTGGGATAAGGAGATGTGACATTGCTGTGTCTGACGAGCCTTTGGCACCATGCATGGCCTACCAACCCATCTTCTACCTGAGGCGATGTTGAGACGAGCTGACGCACCGAGATGGCTCGGCCACTTTAACGCGATGAGACACACTAATGTCCTGTCACGATTTGATTGCATCATCTCCAACACCTCCGGGTAATCTGAATCTGTGAGACTGGTAGAAATTAGCTTTCCATAGGATTTCCATGAGCTTTAACTGATTTATGAAATCAGAATCCCTTGATTCTGTTGTTGCCTCCACTTGAACTGCATTTGTGGAAAGTGCTCTCTCTCTGCAGCAGAGCAGTGTGAAATTATGGAGTTCTTTGCGCTTCAGTTGACTGAGAAAGGTCACATAGTGGTAATGGGATGCTTTGATGATGCTCTTCTGTGGACTTAAATCCATGTGTGCACATACACTTCACGAAAAATACACAAAAACACACACACACACACACACTGACAGCTTTTCTTATTCCACCAGTTTCACCCGCTGTGCTGTACAGAATACATGAATCTGTTGATAATAGACGGTTTGGACTGCCGTCTGCTTCTCACTGTGTTCTGTGTTAGCCAGTTCCACTCATGACATTCGTGGCGTTGCAGTTTGAGCATGTTTGGGTACTGCTAAGCAAGACTGGCAGAGACGCCATTAGTATGCCATGGGGGAGGTGGGATAGATGCACAGAATGGCAATTGTGCTGGTAACGAGTACCTGACACGCAGCAGAGGAATTTCAACTTTCACTGGCTGATTCTTTTGGCTTCCTCTCCACTGTGTGTGCATGTGTGTGTGTGTGTGTGTGTGTGTGTGTGTGTGTGTGTGTGCAGGGCAACAGGGACACACCGAGTGCGAGGGCAGCTCAACTTGGCCCCCAGACTCTCGTCAACCTCTTCAATTCTCCTTTGTACTCTGATGTCATCTTCATGGTGCAAGGTGGGTTCATGCTGATCCTATTAGACACACGCACAGATTTACAAATGCATGCACTGTCACACAGCAGAGGAAGGTCACATTTTATTTGCTGTGATTGAATTATGATCTCAGTTCCCGGCCCGGTCGTCCATTTGGAGACAAAATAAGATCAAACGGCCACAGTGATGGGCTCTCTTCCATTCCAGTCGTGTTTCATCACGACAAAACCTCTTTTGCGTTCAGCATTTCTCTATGAGTGAGAAATATAGAAATAACGCTAAAAAGCCTCTCCTAATCAATATTTATCTAATAAAAAGTGCAGTGACCTTTTCTTGTCCTTGTACCTTTGAGCTGTGTGTTAAACTCTTGGAGGTCATGGAGAAAATCTGTCTTGTTAATGGCACCTAATGACAGCGATTATGTCAGGACTTGTGCCCAGGCTTTACATTTGTTTCCTGTTAATTTAAATGGCCAATTATGACTGATCACTCATTATAAGCCAAATTAAATTATGTTTGGATTACATACTTCTGCTATATTATTAGGAATGTTTTTTATATTGTAGGGTCTTTACCCTAAAATATAAAGCGCCTTGAGGCGACTGCTGTTGTGATTTGGCGCTATATAAATAGAATTGAATTGAATGTCTGACTCAAGTCAGCTTGTTAAAAATCAATCAATTTTTACTTGTGTTCATGGTGGCCATTGAAGGTTTTTGTGCCAGCAGATGCATTCTGTTTTTGTGTTTTAAGATTAAACACATTATTCATGAACTCTTCATACTCTTTGACCACTGAAAGGCTGTTAATTTTCTGTGCATTTACATGATTTAGGGAGTGTATTGCCAGCCCATAGGGCAGTGCTGGTGGCCCGCTGTGATGTCATGGCGGCCATGTTCAGTGGGAAGTATGCAGAGGCTCGGAGCCGAGTGGTACCCATCCACGGCGTCTCTTCAGACACCTTCCTGTCTTTCCTTGAGTACCTCTACACTGACTCCTGCTGTCCTGGTGAGTTTCCTTTACTCAGTCGATGGTAGACACATCTGTACTGGTACGACCACTGTGTCGCTGTATACAATAGGATTAACAACTACATCAAGGTGGCTAGATATTGTTTCATTTAATGGGGGAATGAGAGATCTGAATAGAATTTTGCTTGATTTTTGACTGAGATGAATGTTGTGTATTTGTCATGAATCTGATCAACATAATGATCCACAAAATTATGGAAATAAGCACCCTTGCACTTGAGAGAGGTATGTCAGTGTCTCCTCTGGGCTTCACTCGCTTAACGCAGCCCAAAACTAAAGTGCAGATGATAGGTCCCATCAGCCATCTGTGTGACTGCCACATCTTGCCAGTGTCAGTTTCAGGAGGCGCTCAGAGACCAGCACTGAGCTTAAAATTAAATTAGATTTACTGATGACAAAATCAACCCTTGGCATCACTGCTTTTGATGGTGCCAAATCGCAGCCCCAGACGTCTTGTTGTTTTCCTGTCGCTATGTGACACGCTGTGTGTTATGTCTTCAAAGTAATTAGTGCTGGTAATTCTCTCTGGTGACGGCAGTGAGCTTTAGGAAATTGCATGCACAGAAATAAAGCACACTGGAGGTGCTTCTACAACATTAAAGCTGCATTAAGCAGTATTTTTAGAATTGACTCCCTGTCATATCAAAGCTTTTTCTAATACTTTTGATCCATTAAAAATCAACATCCAGCCTATAGGTCTTTACAGCTTTTAGACACCTTTTTTTTTTTTTTTTTTGGTTTTAGTTTCATAACTGCAGGCTGTTTGCACTCAGGCTCATACACAGATTGTATATTAACTTTTCAAAGTCAAAGTAAAAGACTAACGAACACTCAGACATTTTGTGGGGATTTATTCGAAATGAATAATGTAAGTGAATATTGATTTTTACACTGTATTTATGTGATACTTAAGTTGCCCTGGGTCTGCTGTATGTTTGCTTTGCCACTTTTGGCTTCCATGTTATCCAAAACAACTTTATAAGCTGTTTTTTTATGAGTTTTTCTGCCCCCTAATGTTAAAAGATTGGTCAGTGCAGCTTTGAATAACAAGTGTTTGCTGTAGTGTCTAAAGCAGCTAAATTGGACCTTTTAACTACAGGTCATTAGAGATTCAGAAAGAATAATGCATTATGTTCATTAATTAGAAATATTAAAATTATAACTGTAATGTATAGTTGCAGAGTGATTTACCCACAGCACTGACTGTCATCTTCCTTTGTAGTATTATGTAACAAAGCTGCTGAATAGACAATGCAAAGCTTCAGAATAATCAGTTCTGAATAACAAGCTCTCAGCAGATGACAATCCCATTATTCTGTGGCATTAGAGCTTCTGGTGAAAAAAATGATGGAAAACTTCAACAAGCAGTCCTTAAGATCCAGTTTAGGTTAGGGTATGATAAGCAAGCTTTTTTCAGAGATACAGCTTCAGGTTGAGTCATGGGAACAGGAAATTAAAGCTAGGAAACAGCTTCAGAGGCTGCAGCCGTTGTACTGTTATGTAAGAGCTCGGCGCTCAAGGTCAGAACAAGGTAATTCCACCAGTAACAGTAAAAAACGAAGGGTGTGAAATCAAAGCTGGAGTGCCATCAGAGTGTTTCATTCAGATAAATAATGTATGCTGTACATATGAGGGATGCACTGCTAATGCTCATTTGGGTGATTGTGCACATAGAACAAACACTCTTGTTTTGCTGCTGCTCAACTGACAGTTCAGCAGCCTGTCAGAGACACACGCAGTGAATTAGCGCTCATATGAGTGAGTGAAGGATGCTGAAGGTGGTGTTTGACATAAATGACATGAATCAGGTTGCATCAGGGGTAATTTGATTTGACATTTTGACATTACAGAATAAGATCAACAGTACTCGTTAGATGCTAGTTGCACGCAAGCATGTAATTTGACAGCACGGAAAAAGCAATGGGTAATTATTTATTTGAGCATTAATTGATTTGACTGAGGAGCTCTATTTAAATCCACAGACGGCTGAGATCTGATGTTAACATCTGATGATGAAATGTGTACACTATTGGTGCAGTCTGTGTTGCACTAAGAGAGATAATGTAAGCTGCAGTGAGTATATTATGGTTTGAGGATGTAAAATAAGTTATAAATAAATACATGATGATTGTATTCTTGGATTGTGATTAAATGTTTAAGCGCTTCATTTAAATTAAAATTTCTTGTAAATCACTTTGTCAGCAATATTTAAGAGCAGCCTTGGCATGTGATACTGTAAAGCATTTCAGTTACTCTGTTCTAATGCTGTTTTTGTATCTTTAAAACTCCTCCACTGTAAATAGGAATTCACCGATTATGAAATTCTGGGGCGATATTGATGTTCAAACAATTTGACCAACAGCTGATACTGATAACAATATTTTATTCTATTTGTTTTGTTTTTTTTGCAGTTATTTTTCCCCCTTTTGTGCTAGAGGAACAAATAAATCTTTATTATAACAAGTAACAGAACAGTTTTTCAGCTCTTTATCACACTGTTTATAAACATACCAGTCAACAAGGCTGATATCAGCCAACATATTGGTCCATCCTTACTATTTTTTGTTTCTTAGACACTTGAAAGTTGTGGAACAACCTGTAAACCTGTCACCTATTAAAGTTGGTGAATGTGATGGCAAACAGTTGCCTCTTTATACACGCAGCAATCACAGAGTAACTTTGTCATTCTTTTGAAGTTCTGTTTGTGTCCACCTGACAGATTTAAAACCTATATTCATTTCCCTTTTTTGGTCAACCCTTGAGGTAATTTGACTCTTTAATCCAGCTAGTCACCAACTTTGTGTACAGTTTGATCCTGGGCAGATAGAACAGTTGCCTACTTCTCAGAAATGTGACTTATCCTCTTACAGTTCAGCGAAAAAGGGAGGGGAATTGGGAACCGGTTTCAGATTGTCTGATCCATGAGATTGTATGTTTCCAAGCCTATTAATTCTTTTGTCAATGCTTGTCTCACCGTTGTGCATTGCAAAACAGTTACGTCAACCTCATGGCAGAGGAGTTTTTACATAGTTGAGTCACATGCAACCCTTTGGTCTACTCTGTTTTTACATCGTGTTCACACTTGAAGATAATAAAACAGTTGGGACGACAATGAAAACCTGATTAGGCTGTTTTGTTTTCCCCCCACAAAGAAAATTCATCATGTATAAATAAATTGATTACAAAATCAGACCTTTAAATACAATCAATATTGGCATAAAATCTATGCCTAGAACTAAAACACTAAAAGTGTGGTCTTTAAAATGAAATCGGTCTTCTGAAATATGCAAAATGCTTTGTGAGAAATGAAGAAAACAGCAGAGCTGAGTGATAATTTTTTTTGCTGTGTGCAGTTTTACTGTTTTGGGAGCAGCTGAGCATTCAACCGTATCACCCTTGTGTGTGCTGTGCAAATACAAACCAAACCATGTCAAATAATGTCGAGTTTAAAACTCCGCTGGAAGTGGCTTGGACTGATAGGACTAATGTGTTTGGAATTTGTTCTTCAGATTCTAATTATGTGTAAAATAGACCCAAATTGCTTTTATTTTGACAGTATATGGTTGTTTTAAGCTCTGTAATCCCAGTGTGGCTCTTTACCAGAGTGATATTTGGAACAGAAAGAATAAAAACACTTAATGCATTCACACTGCATCAATTAATGTATACAGTAAGCAGCATATCAGACAGTGCCGTGTGTGTTTGTGTGTCCAGCCAGTGTGCTGCAGGCCATGGCCGTGCTGGTTTGTGCCGAGATGTACCAGGTGAAACGACTGCAGCATCTGTGTGAGGTCTGTGTATGTGCTTACCTTCAGAGCATGCCCAGTAGAGAGCTGGCGTCGACAGGTATCAGTGTAGTTCGACTGCTCCGCAGGGCAAAGGTGAGTGAGAGTACTGAGCATGCGATTTTTCAATACACAAAATACAAATGTTTTAAACTGAAGAAATGTTCATGATTACCTTTAGGAGAAGACTCACTGTTTCTTTTGATTCCCAGTGCCACAATGCAGAACAGCTCTATGTCTGGCTCCTCCACTTCATAGCCAACAACTACCTAATCTTCAGTCATAAACCTGACTTCCTGGAGCTGTCAGGTCAGTGTGAACTTTTAAAGGAATGTCTTACAAGGAATAATTATGCCAACCAATACACAGTGATGTCAAAACTACACTGCTGATTAAGTTTTATAAAGGTTGAGAAAAATGATTAAGCACTGTGAAATAAACAGTGAATGTCAGACATATTCTTATTTTTTTTTTTCCACCAGACTAACCAACCAAGATCGTAGACTGTATATAAAAGATGGAGATAGCCACAATTGAGATGTCCCATTTTGATTCCTCAAGCTGGGCATTTCTGGCTGACCCAGTCTTGTGTTTTTCAAACCAGATGTCCCAAGTGAGGGTGGATCTGAGAGAAACTAAGGACCCTCCACTCATACACACACACAGTGACTTTAATCACAAAATAGCCATGCCCTAAAGCATACCTTGCTTTATTGTCAATTTGACGCCACCTTAAACATATTTTATAAAATAAACATCATTTTGTATTCAATAAGACATTAAACTAGTGACTGAGAACATAAACTCATCAGGAAAGTGTTTACTGAGGTCATAAAACAAGCAGGAGCAGGAGGGTTGTTTTCCCATAGACTTCTACACAGTATGTTTTTTTGTGTTGTAAGCAGAGAAGTCGCCCCCTACTAGACGTCAGAAAGAATGCAGCCGCTTAAGCATCAGCTTAAGCTGGACACCATGTCTATCTTTTATAGTCTGTATCTAGACTGAGGTGTAACCAATGTGCCCATCAGTCATTTACATACATCAGTCACTTAATTTTACAAAATAAAAGTAAAATTGTGAACTGTTGATTTTTTTTGAGTTTTGAGAATCAAACATGGTCCTGGACACCGGTGAAAACATCTGTCCTGCCATATAGCACAATAAAGCACCATTTATGTATATTAGATTGTGGGCCCTTTAAAATAATGACTCCTTATAGTACATTAAGTACTATAAGTTTATACTTGAATTATATATAATACTGATTCATCTTATGCATATTACTAACCACATAAAAACAGATAAAGGCAAGTTCATTACAAAGATAAACAGCAACATGGCGTAGCAGTCTCATTTCTTTATTGTCATCATAAGTCATACAAAAACAACTCATTTAAGGTCATTGGACGGGTACCAAAGGGCAAAAGCAAGGTAAAAAGGCCACAAGAAGGAGACACACTGATGACTGTTTATCTGCTTGTTGGTGAAATGCAGATCTTATCAGATATTTCAGCTGTGTTGCCAGGCTTTATTTAAACAAGCCCAGGAGTAAATATTGCATGTAAATCTGAGTATTTACCAAGTATGATATATCAGTTTTAAGAACAAAACATCCAATAGTTTTGTACAGATTAGAGTGATATGTCCTTGTGTTTATGTGTGTTCCAGATGAGGAGCGGGAGCAGGTGGAGAGGCTCCGTTGGCCGTCCAGAGGCTACCTGCAGGAGCTCAGTGAGTACCAGCAGCGACGACGCAAACTACGCAAGTCCCGCTGCACTGTCATGTGACCATACCTGGACGCCAAAACCCTCTGTGGGGAAGAGAAAAGAAGGACAAAGAGAAGAGAAAATAATAAAGGATTACAGTGCACATCAGCATGTGGGAAACCAGACAGAAGACACGTTTTTTTCTTTTTATCCTGCTGTATGAAGGGCTGAACGACAGACAACGATGCAGAGGGAAAAAAAGGAAAAACTCCTTAAACATGCCTCTCCTCCCTCAGTGGACTGACTGGCGCATATTTTGCGAAATGACTATTCCATCGTGGGCAATAAAAAAATAACTGATCCATAATACCCAATAAGACTGGCCACTGGCCAGAGTCTCTGTGAAAGATTATATTTCTAAGGGCGCGCAAAGCTGTGGATTTCAACGATGACCAGTGACACTAAATGGCTTCAGTATGAGTACTGACATATCAAATGTCCACACATCTGTTGGAAAACCAACCAGGATCGTGTGCAGACTGTTTCAAACTATATTAACGGGTAACGGGACTTCAGGTTGATTAAACGGGAAGGTAACAGTGCTGAGGAGTTTTCTTATCTACTCAATACCTAATAACATCTGCGTGTCTTCTGTACACTGGACACAGGACCTCTCCATCATAAATGATACCCATGATTGCTCATGACGCATCCATCCTGTTAGATCTAAAGATTGTGAACTTGTGCAAACACAGAATTTCTCAAAGTGCCCATATTATGCTCATAATTTTATTTCGGGGGTCTACTAGAATAGGTTGCTTTCATGTGATCCTTCTCATACAGTACATTGCTGAAGCACTCCTTTTTCTACTCGTGGCTCCCGTCTCTTTAAGGCCCCCTGCTGAAAAGCCCAGTTTGCTCTGACTGGTCAGCTGTCCCAGTGAAAAGCCCCGTAAGAGCTAATGGCCAAAAAAGTTTTTATTTGCAACAAAGTTCATTTTATTCCGTTCAGCTAAAATATTCATTCTGATGTGTTCAACAACTCTTCACTTTCTGTTTGTGTAAACAGTGTTAAGCAGTAAGCTAGATGTCACCAGTAAGTCATGTGACTGAGGTATGGATCTCCTGTTCAGTCATGACCAAGAGGTAGCCTATCTGAGTCTCCTATTCACTCATTCACTCACCCTGATGCGTCTCATTAAACTTTGGTTCATTCGCTGTAGACGTATACGTTCAAGTTAGTTTCCAGCAAATCCGCTCATAGCTCACCTTACAAGCCTCACTGGCTCTCACTGGTCATAGTCGATGACAGAAAAGCAATTTAATAAACATATCTGTGCAGGAAGGGAACTTGAGTGTATATTTCTTGAGGGACACATTTGCTGTGAAAGAAACTCCTCTATGACACAAGCTCGGAGTTCAACTGTGCATGTTTGAACACCTCAAATTACTCACATCGTGACCATTTATTCCTCCTCCCAATTCAGAGCCTTTTAAAGTCTCTGGGGTTACTGTGTCAGGGTATCTGCAGGTTTAAGGAAGCCAAATTTAAGACTTTAAGACCTTTTTTAAGGCCACTTTGATCAAATTTAAGTAAACTCAATTTACATGAGTGTGAAAACTGAATATATAACTCATCTTTTTTGTTACAATTTCATGACTGTACAGATGAAAAATTAAAAAGGTCTGCCAAAAGTATTCCAGATCGGCACCAAAATTAATTGGGTTCTTTCTTTGCCTATGCCCCACCTCTGCCCCAGGTTTCATGAAACTGGGCTGGGTAGTTTTGTGAGTCATCTTGTTGAGAGGTAGATAAACAGTGTTGAAAGCATAGATTATTGGGACCTCACCCTATGGTGGAACAAATGGCCACGATGCAAGTAATTTATTATTGTTTCTAGTAGCAGCGTCATCCTTATTTTCATGTTTAATCAGGAGCTCAGTTTTTGCAAATGAGAAGGACCAATTTAATTACAACTCTTCATTAAATCCTTTCACGTCGATAATGCAGCATCAGTGACTGTCTTACAGCCAGACTGATTTTTATAACCACAGATGGAGTGCATATATGTCAAATGAAGCAGTTACACTTTCGTGGAGAAAAGGCTTCAAATTCAGTCCTCAAATCAAACAAAACCTAGCCTCTATGAAGATCTGTACACCAAATCCGCAACAATAATCAGTTTTTTTTTATTTTATTTCTGTTAAAGCCAGTTGATGTGGGCTTTTACATTTTTTTTGTTTTTGCGGGTTAATGTGAAAACATGTTGAAATGATTCCCTTGCTGTTTGCAATAATAATGACCTGTCGCTGTCACAAAAAAGGCAAAAGCCTTTCGCTGCAGTTATAGTGGTGGTGTGAAGATGCAGAGGAAAGCACCATATCATGAACTTAAGTTAGTACAGTAAAAATCTCAAAGCCTCTGGGTGGATATTTATTTTATCCAATTTTTTTAATTTGAAATGTTTTTAATCATAATGAGATTATGATTTATTGGTGCTCAATTATTTTTGTAAACTATACTGTATGTGGACATGATTTTTTTTTAACATTTGGAGTAGAGACAAACAGGGTGGCACTACTTTACAGTCTAATGTTTCGCCGCTATTTACTTGATTTTAAAAAAGGGAAACAGGAAGACAGTACGGCTTGATTTGTCAAATAAGCAACTAAATGAGAATGAAAAAGATCAGTGGTTACAGCTTGCAGCTGTTTTCTTATTCTGTAGATCAATATCAATCAGGAAGCAGTATGTAAATGCATTTGTATCCACTTCCTGCAGTATTAGCAGAAATGTAGCGGAAGGCTGTGTATATAGTACAAGTAAGCTCCCACAATCAGATTTTGACAGTGTGCAGGTGACACCAGTTGCTGCAGAACAGAAATCCTCAGATAAATCCTGCTCTGCTAATAAACAGGAATGTAGAGATTTAGCTGATAGTCGCCTTGTAGATTTACATCGAGCTATTGCCAAGATGACATTCACCGGTGGCATTGGCTGATGTTTATCTCTTATGTCACATCAGTTTTGCAGTTCTTGTATCTCGGATCCAGTTTCATAAAACTCTATGACTGAATTTGTGCTCATTCCGAGATAGTGTGATGAACAGCTGAAAACAGTTCACTTATTTATTTATAATCTTTGTTTTCCTATAACAAGAGGAAATAAATGAAATTTAAAAAAGGGATATAATAAGATATAAATAAACTAACTGGCATCAGCAAACAACCAAATTGTTATTTTAAACATCGGTACAAACCCAGAATTTCACAATCGGCGCACCGCTACTAAGACAAATCAGTAAATAGCAGGTGAAACTCTGGATTGTGAAACAATGTATCCCAGTGCTGCATCCACACCCAGTGTGGAGACACATATAAGGCTCCTCTGGGCCTGTGCTGTACAGACTGTAGATTAGATTAGGCGTCTGACTTTAAATAAAGACATCTTTTAACATACCACTGACTCAATCACTGACTACACCCTCCCGTTTGTAGGTCAGGCAGTCGCTGCTTGTAAAAAAATTGTTTTTTTATTATTTCCTTGGGTATTTTTACAATAATATGATAATGTCTTATCAGTTCTATTACACAAGTTATATAAACATGAATTGTGATTCAAAGTAAAGGAAAAATGTGTCATGAGAGTCTACGCCGTACCTGGAGGTCTGAAGTGAATCACTGCAGGGCCCCAATAGATTTCAGCATGCCCTCCAGTTTGCCACTCTTCTGGAGTGCCACCACATCACTGCCACCACCGATGCACTCCTCCCCGATGAAGACCCGAGGGACCTAAACCAATACAAGGAAAACAAGAATGCATCTGGTAATGCAGCCACTGACTTCCAGCCTCATGCACAGGATCAGGTGACAGAAGGCTGAATCTCTGAAACATGTACATGAATATCAGAATATCTTTTTGGCTCCGTTGGTCTGCCCTGCTTTCTGTATAAATGAATGACAGCATGCAGATAACCCATGTTATCTCATGGCGGATCGAATCCTGCTCTGTTGTGTCCTTGGGCAAGACACTTTACCCACCTTGCCTCCAGTACCCCAACAATGTTTGGTGGTCGGAGAGGCTGTTGGTGCAGATTGGCAGCCACGTTTCCGTCAGCCTGCCCCAGGATGTAGCTCACCACCAGTGTGTGATTGTGGAGTGAATGAATAAAGGATTCAATGTAAAGCGCTTTGGGTGCCTTGAAAAGCGCTATGAAAATCTAATCCATTATTATTACTACTTTTCCCCAGGGTGAATTCAGTCTGGTGTAGATGTGCAACTCCAGACTTGCACATCTACATGCACCCTTTTGCTACTGCCACCAATCATATCCCTAGCAAATAGGAGTTTTACAGCCATCCACAGTGAAATGTTGGTTTGGCCCCTCGAGAAGCATTGTAGAGACCATACTCAGACCACTAGAAAACAGCCTTCTTTTGACTTGAAACTGTGAAGAACGTTAAAGATTTTCCCATGTTTTTAATTGATTAATAACGTCCAGATTTATTTAAAATATTATTCATTTTCAATGTGGTCTCAGACTTTTGGATCCAGCTGTTTAATCAGAGGTGGAAAGAACCTCTGATTTACTCAATTATCTAAGTGCAAATCTTAAGATGCTTAGGTATTTTCTTAAGTAGTTACTTTTACTACACTAAATTTGACATTTTTATTAACTGGGGTCCTGCAGGATTTTGTATTAATCATACTTCTAGTATTTTGTGCATACAAAACCAAAATAAAGATGATAAAAAAATATAAAACTGATTATAAATTTGCCTTATTTAGATTATAAATAAGGCTTTGTAATGAATTGTGTAAAAGGGCAAAAAAAACTGAAACAAGTAGTTGACAAACGTGTTGCTTTTGAATCATGTGTAACGCCAATCCAATTTTGTCATTATTACAGTACATCTCACAATCACGGGAGGCGAAGTTCCTCCTTGAAATTGTGATTCATGTAATAGTGGTGATTTCTGGTTTTCATAAAGTATAATTTGGGCTGGATAATCCAACGGACATTCAGGGCAGAGGCCCAGGGTCTGTTCCACTTGGGGGCCCCATAAAAAAACAAAACAAAACAACAACAACAACAAACAAAAAAAAAAAACATAAAATAATACAAACTCTTTTTTTCCCTCTTAGATCTTATGGATTTTTAGTGCAAATATACTTATCAGTCATTTTATTAAGTACACCTGTTCAACTGCTCATTAGCGCAAAGATCTAATCAACATGGCAGCAGCTCAATGCATTTAGGTATGTACACCTGCGGAAGACGACCTGCGGAAGTTCACACCGAGCATCAGAATGGGGAAGAAAGATGATTTAAGTGATTTTGAATGTGGCATGATTGTTGGTGCCAAACAGGCTGGTCTGAGTATTTCAGAAACTGCTGATCTGCTGGGATTTTCCTGAACAAGCATCTCTAGGGTTTACAGAAAGTGGTCTGAAAAGAAAATAGAATTTGGTGTAAACAACATGAAAGCATGGATCCATCCTGCCTCGTATCAACAGTTCATGCTGCTAGTGTAATGGTGAGGGATATTTTCTTGGCACACTTTGGGCCCCTTAGTATTAAGTTAAACACCACAGCCTACCCGAGTACTGTTGCTGACCATGTCCCTCCCTTTATGACCACAGTGTACCATTATTCTGATGGCTGCTTCCAGCAGGATAACACACCATGTCACAAAGCTCAGATCATCTAAAACTGGTTTCTTGAACATAATGAGTTCTCTGTACTCAAATGGCCTCCACAGTCACCAGACCTCAATCCAACAGAGCACCTTTGGGAATGTGGTGGAAGGCAAGATGAAAATAATCGATGTGCAGCCAACAAATCTGCAGCAACTGCGTGATGCCATCATGTGAATATGCACCAAAATCTTTGAGGAATGTTTCCAGCACCTTGTTGAATCTGTTGAATCATGACGAATTAAGGCAGTTCTGAAGACATATATATATATATGTGTGTGTGTGTGTGTGTGTGTGTGTGTTTATATGTGTATACAGTGTGTTCTTTACTATTTTTTTCTGTTTTCTTTGTAAAACAGTAAATTCGAAAATTCATGGATAAAAACAACTATTATATTTTAGCATTAAGAACATCCTTTCGATTAAATACTGGTGGATTAACCATTACAGAAACATAAAAATTTATTTTGGTAATTACCGATACTGTTAATTTAAGGCAGCGATGCCATAAACCTCACACTGGGTGGTGGTCTAATAAATTTGTTAAGAACTGTATATACATGCAGTAGTCTGTGTTATAAAGGGAGGAAAGGGAGGAGAGGAGATCATCAGGCTGAGAAAAAGGAGAACTGCAGAGGGAGAGAGAGAGAAAGGAGCCTATGAAAAACATCATTGTGGAAAATCCCTGGTTACTTCATTTTCCTTCAGATGCTGCGATGCTTACTTTTCATTTTCCATTGTACAGTGCTCTCCACAATGACTTAGAACTATTCTGCATATGCATTTTATATTTTCGCTATAAATAAAACTTAAAAACTCGTGTCTGTGTGGTTTAAAGTAAAGGTCTCGCCCTGTATGTGAAGTATAAAAGCGGATGTGAATTTACCGTACGGGCTCCAGTAAGTTCCAGAAAGTAGTCCTGCATACTGTCCATGTCGTTCCGCTTACTTATATCAACACACTCCAAATGCCCCGGCTTGAACTTGTATTTCGACAAAACGTCTTGGGCCATGGTACAGTAGGGGCAGGTGGGCTTCAGAAACACCACCACTTTGTCGCCTTTAATTTTCGCTTGCACAAACTGCTGCGCCATTTTAAACCGTTCGGTAAAGTACTCAGAAGATGAGGAAATGTGTGTTTTTCATGGAGAAGAAGAAAGACAACCTCTCTGTCTTCTGCTTTGGCCAATTATGTTAATCGGGGTGACGTACAAGTCACGCCCTCCATTTTAAAGAGATGGTACACATATTAGGTATAAACCAATCAGCCACAACATTAAAACCATTGAATAAGGGAGGTGGTATTGGCCATTTCCTTACAATGAGGATGGGACTGACACATGGACCACAAAACCCAACCACTGCTGCAGACCTATACACAGTATATGATAGACAAAACTTCTGGGTCTGACAAGTGAAGTACCAGAAGTACCTTAAAGCTGCATTCTTTCTAATAGCCAGCAGAAGTCTATGGGAAAAAAAAGGTCATCGGCTCTCTTGATCTGTCACCTTAATAAACACCTGAAGAGTTTATGGGCTTAGGTGGTAGTTTCAGGTCATATCGAATAAAACATGACGCTCTTTTTGTAAATGATGGTCATTACTAGAGTCAGAAAGGAGGTTTTTCCAGGGCATACCTATCCATCTAGTGAGCACGCAGTGTCCTCCCTGATGTTTCATAACTGGACTTCACTAACCAATGGGTGACGTCACTGTGGCTATGTCCATCTTTTATACTGTCTACTTGCAGACCACATCATGCCAATGACACTCACAGACAGACAGCTGCAGCCTCCCCCAAAACAGGAGTGGCTCGATGAATGAACAAAGCCCAGGTGTTAACCAGGCCTCCAAATCCTCTCAAACTCCCTAGATCATAATTCACTGATGGTCTGTGGGATGCGCCAAGCAAGCCCACACCACAGAGGCCCGACCCAGCACTCCTTGTAGGAGTTTTACCGGGGGCTCTTCACCTAGTCTCACTTTACCTCCCTTGTCAAGTGAGTGTTTCAAGTAAAGCTAACAACATAATAACCAGTCCTCAATGGTGTAAAGTAACTTGTTACATGCAACTATGTTACATGATTAAATTAAAAATAAATGTAATTTTAATCACTTACAGTTACTGAGAAAACATGTTACAATAATAAAAGTGTTGGTGATTACAGAGGGGTTATATCCAAGAATATCCGGGGCTTCTGTGTGGATTGTATCTTCTCACACTTTGGGATTGCCTTGTCAGCAAAGTCGCTGGGATAAATTTGAGTGAAACACCATCAAGGGTAGGTACATGTGAATACTGAATCATTATAGTGAGAGCAGTATAATCAGAACCAAAGTAGTGTTTTGGAATTCAGAAAGGCATCTGTCACTGATTTAATCAAGTCTCACCAGTTTTTCCCCAAGCCACAGGGACAAGCTACATGGAACCCGGAGGCATATTATGTATGCAGCTGTTTCCTTGTCTGGTGCAGGGAAAGCTTCCAGGCATATGAGAGACTCCAGGGACCATGTGAATCTTTGTGAAACAGGGGAAGCTATATCAGAACAGGTACCTTGATATTTTTCTTTCTTTCTTTTTTTTTTTTGGTATTTAGATGTAACTAGCGCATACCTGAGTGTTTGCATTTTTGTTTCCAAGAAATAAAACTGAGGATGTGAAGAATGTGAGTTCTCAAACTACACATCTTAAAAAATATTCTGTGTTCAAACATCAGATCAAGATATTCTCACGGTGAGATACAAGTATGTTACAAATAAAAAAATGAGGCAGGGGTTCCCTTTACTCAGTGTTTGTTGGTCGGACTTCAAAAATCTTTCGTCTCAACTTTCATTTTGATCTCAGCTATACTGTTAAAAAGTTTCATGATTATATCTTGCACATTTTTGTTCTGTTTTTGTGTAAGGCGCTGTTTCACAGTTATGGGCATTTGTGATCTCTGTTTTTCTCTGTAGTGCATCAGTCCCTTCAGGCTACATAATTACCAGCTGCATCAGTGTGGCTGGTATTGTTTACACCTTGTGAGCCTGTCTGCCTCATTGTGTTTGTGTCACCATGGCAAAATGTGGTCCTAGAGACACCTACTATTACCACAAAGGTGGTTTTGATTACTTCAGCAGGTGTTTATATGGCGGTCTGCCCATTTCTGTGCGTGGGTTGATTTTGTCAACACGAAGGTGCTGCAACCATGCGTGAAATGTTACAGGTGTGTAGTTGAGATCAAAATGGAGAGTTGGAAGATGAGTGTGGAGAAGCCTGTGGTGTTGCCGTTTATCTGACTTGTCATGAAGTGAGCAGAAAAACACCAAATAATATGCATACATCATTATCTGAATGTTCTCAAACAAAATTTGATGCCCATTTCTGGACCTACTCAGTAACCAGGACATTAGTGTCAGATGCTACCCATGGATGATAACTCGTGTTCAGTCCTGTGTTCTGTGCTTTCTGTCATTAGAATGCTGATATAACATCAGCTATTTTGTTTTAGAAAAGTAATCTTGTATGTAAAATGCCCTGTGACTGTCCAGTGACAGGACATTTTTTACAATTTAGTTGTACCTCTTATGCACAAACATTGGATTTAAATACTTTGCCTACAAATGGAACAAGCTACAAAAAAACTATGAAGCTAAGTTCTCTGATTTCCTTGGAAAAGGTTATATTTATGCAACTGTAATTACTCTTGTACATGGTTTTCTTAATTTGTATTATGTGTCTGTTTACTCTTAAACTGTATATACAGTGGATATAAAAAATGGACACACCCTTGTTAAAATGCAAGGTTTTTGTGATATTAAAAAATGAGACCACAATAAATCATTTCAAAACTTTTCCCACCTTTAATGTGACCAGTAGTGTGTCTTTTCTCCTGTCTCTCCTTCCTGTTAAAAGGGAGTTTTTCCTTCCCACTGTCTCCAAGTGCTTGCTCATAGGGGGTCATCTGACTGTTGGGGTCTGACTGTCTTTACCCAACAATATAAAGCACCTTGAGGTGACTGTTGTTGTGATTAGGCGCTATATAAATAAAATTGAATTGAAAAACAAACAAATCTGTTAGGGGAAAAATATAAAAAATAAAAAACGCACAATAAGCTGGTTGCATAAGTGTGCACACCCTTAAACTAATACTGTGTTGAAGCACCTTTTGATTTAATCACAGCGTTTAGTCTTCTTGGGTACACACCTGCCATCAATTAAAGAGACTCTGATTAACCCCAAATAAAGTTCAGATGGCCTAGTAGGATTTTCCTGAGAAGTTGTTATTTGCAGACGATGGGGCACTGTGGAAAAGAGGGAGAAATACTGAACATATAATTAAGAAAATACAACATGGAATTAGGCACGTTGAAAAGTGGGGAACAGAATGGGATTCAAATTGTCAGTAGAAAAGACAAAGACCATGCTCTTTACAAGAAAAAAAATCAGGGAATGCAGACTGAAACTATCTAATAGAACAAGCTAGAGAGAGTGGAAAGTTTTTGATATCTAGGAGTATATTTTGATCAAAGGCTAACATGGACATTTCAAAAAAAGTAAAAAGGTAATAAACATTATGAGGTGCCTTGCAGGGTTGAAATGGGGTGGGGGTGGGGGGCAACTATGAAATATACACAGATCAGGCATAACATTATGACCACTGACAGGTCAAGTGAATAACACTGATTATCGCTTCATCATGGCACCTGTTAGTGGGTGGGATATATTAGGGAGCAAGTGAACATTTTGTCCTCCAAGTTGAGAAGCAGGAAAAATGGACAAGCGTAAGGATTTGAGCATGTTTGACAAGGGACAAATTGTGATGGCTAGACAACTGAGCACCTCAGAGCACCTCCAAATCTGCAGCTCTTGTGGGGTGTTCCCAGTCTGCAGTGGTCAGTATCTATCAAACGTGGTCCAAGGAAGGAACAGTGATGAACCGGCAACAGGGTCATGGGTAGCCAAGGATCTTTGATGCACTTGGGGAGTGAAGGCTGACCCGTGTGGTCCGATCCAACAGACGAGCTACTGTAGCTCAAATTGCCGACAAAGTTAATGCTGATTCTGATAGAAAGGTGTCAGAATACACAGTGCATCGCAGTTTGTTGCATATGGTCAGCAAAAGGGGGACCAACACAACATTAGGCAGGTGGTCATAATGTTATGCCTGATCAGTGTATATAGACAGCCTAGATAAAATCAAGAATTTATTATGGATATGTGGCACATGGCTCTGCAACAAAGTTAGTGTTGAGGGCTTGATGTGGTTCAGGTGTGTGCATTAAGGCTTTGTATCAGGGCAACTAGAACTTCTCCTATGAACTTCTACTTTCGTGGGTCCCAGCACACGTAGGGATACTAGGCAATGAGAGGGCAGACAAACTGGCAAAAGTCAAAAAAGCTCACATTGAAGCCAATATTAAATTATCCAAATTAGAAGGAAAAAGTATTGTATGGAAACAGATAAACAGACAGCGGCAACTTAACTGGGACAACAGTACAACAGGAAGGCATTTATTCATTCAGTACAAAATAAAATTGGCTCAATGTTAAGAAACACAAGGATTTGTAGAAGAGACCAGGTCATAATGAGCAGAATCTGGATTGGGCACAGCAACCTTAACAGCACTCTATTCTTGATAGGAAAACATCCACCTGGATTCTGTGAACAATGTCATGAGGCTGAGACAATTAAACATGTTCTTTTATCATGTAAAAATATGCTTCCTTGGTGTAGTGGATAACACATTTTGCCTTTCACGCAAACGGTCGCTGGTTCAATTCTAGCTGGAGGCACATGTCCCCCTAGGGGTTGTGTCAGGAAGGGCATCCGGTGTAAAAACTCTGCCAAATCAAACATGCGGAGCTACCCACTGTGACAAGGGAGCAGCTGAAGGTAGCTTCTTTTTATCATGTAGAAAATTCACTAAAGAAAGGAAAGAAATGTTGAGAAAATTACGGAGACTAGGCCAAGTATAAAATAACATAGAAAGTAGAAATAGAAAGTGGCTCAGCAAGAGCAGTAATATTGAACTATCTCAAAGTGACTGGACTGAGTTAAAGGATCTAGAGACAAAATGACTGGTTAAAAAGAAGAAGAGGAGAAACCTACAGGAGGCAGTAATGCACCATCCCGGATGCCAGCGGCCATTAAACACCAAAGAAGAAGAAGGATGTTCCTGATATTTACTGAGTTTCCTGCTACAGCAAAAGCCATGGTTCAAAGAGAGCTTACACAGCATCAAAGGGATCTCATTGTCAAAAGATATCAGTCAGGAAAAGGGTACAAAAATTTCCACAGCACTGGGTATGCCATGGAACACAGTGAAGGCAGTGAAGAAATATGGGACAACAGTGACACTGCAAAGAACTGGACCCCCCAAAATTGATGAAAAGACAAGATGAAAACTGGTCAGGGAGACTGCTGAGAGACCTACAGTAACCCTGAAGGAGCTGCAGGAATTTCTGGCAAGTACTGGTTGCATACTACATGTGACAACAATCTCCTGTATTCTCCACGTCTGGACTAAGGGGTAGGATTGCAAGACGAAAGCCTTTTCTGACAAATAAAAACATCCAAGCCCAGCTTCAATTTGCAAAAAAAAAAAAAAAAAAAAAAAAAAAAATAAAAAAAAAAACCCAAAAC
>VUQI01044252.1:14411-26632 GCA_015106735.1 Paratilapia polleni | reverse complement strand
GGAGAAAGGTGTAACCAAAAAAAAAAAAAAAAAAAAAAGAGTGGCCAGTGAGTGTATCTCTATATTTTTATAGTTTTTAGACTACTGGTAAGACAAAAAAGGGAGCTGACCTCTGACCCAAACAGCAGCTGCCCAGTGAAAAGCACTGTAACCATAGGTCTTTATTTTAAAGGTCCTCTTATGACTAGCACATCCACTGCAAGGCATTTCCACACTTTGTGTAAGTTGGTCCTGGATGCTATCACAGTTTAACACAAGCGGTTTTGCCCTGTTCTTATTGGATTTGGGAAAGTTTACTCTTCCCTGCAGAAGCTCCAGGCAGAAAGTGTTGGTACTTGTCAACTGCATGTTTAAGAACTTCAGTACAAGACAACCTTTCCACATGAGACATGAAGCTAGCTAGTTTGCAAAAGACAGTTGTCTTTTCAACTGGCAAAAAAATCTATGGTTGTCTGCCAGAAATGAAAAGCACACTGTTTCAAAATTTCTAAAAAGTTCAGGGGAAAAATCTGCTACTGTCATTGTGAAGTATATAGAAAGCTTGAGACATGTCAAAACATTGTATGTGTGGGTGTTTAGTGAACAGTGTTATTAGGTTCTGGGAATTTCTTAGGAATATTTTTCATGATTTTGTAGCATTTTATAGACTAAACAATGATTCAAACAATAATCAAAAACATTCCACAGATTAACTGATGATTAGTTAGTTACAACGCCAGCAGTACAGCTTGACAAATGTCTGTTAGTGCTAAAAATCAGAGCTAGCATGCTGAAAACTGTTTCAAGGGCTACAGCTTTGGCTCCATGTCTCAGAGTCATTATATGCCACAACTTGAACCTGATGACCGTCTGCACAATTTCCAAGCTCCTTGTTTGGCAGCCAAGTGGATCAGGATCCTGCAGGCCTCCGTCAGCCTTTTAGCATCACTCATCAGTAACAAAACAGCCACTTCCTGGAGCTGTAGGAAGCGCTGAAGTAGCAGAGAGTGTTCCTGAGTGACTCATCATCATATGAAATTCAAAGGTTCAGTCCGGCATGCACATACATGAGTGTGCGCCTGCAGATGCACAAAGAGCTGGCAGAAGACTAAAGAGAAAATCCACAAATACATTCCCAAGATTCTGCATGGCAGATAACGCTAATGGCAGACAATGAGGTCATAATGAGATTATGAGGAGATACTAAACCAGTCCAAGGCATTATGGGAGAACAAAAACAGGTGATGAAGTTATGAAAGTGGTAAAGAGTGTGGCCAAAAAAATTAAAAAAGAAGAAGTTTTAGGTTGTGGCTATGTGCAGTGTGTGGTTTAAAGAGCATCACATGAAATCTAACCACTTTCAAAAAGATACAGTTAACCTGTTTGCTCAGATGTAACTCACCAACAGATCTATGCTTTCACAGCGTCCCAGAGATCCATGCTCCACCTTTTCGCTGCCTGGGGTGAGGATGTAGGGGCTCTGGCCTCCAGAGGGCTTCATATTGGGCAGGCTGAGAGACCGCAAGTCCTTCACGCCCTGCTCCACCTTCAGCTCATCACCTGGCCGAGCTACCAAACAAAAAAAAGTTGAGCTGTTTGCAGTGGGGAATACTGCAAAACTACAAACTTACAGTCTTTAAGTTTGGAGTTAACCAACAGGTGTAAATTAAACCTGCAGTAACAGATTTTTTTGGTCAATTTTGGGGCAGTGAAACCTTTTCACCTTTCGGGTGAACATCTTAGAAAACATCCACTAGAAACAAACATGCGCAACATTCATTTCAAGTAAGAGTTTCTCCCTATTGAATTAATTAATTAACTAATTCACTCATATTCACTCTTTTTAAAGCTCTGCTGTTAGTCTGCCACTTCTCTGCCTTTCCAGCTGCTAAATTCTCCACTATATTCATCTCCTATTTGTTTGTCTGTACATGTTTGCTGGTAGCTAAAAAGAGCTGCCTATAGAGACCAAAAATTACATTATCTTAAAAGTTAAAGTGAACAAAAATTTATAGTTGACAGGCATTCGATGATTCTCTGTGACCACTTTCACCAGGAGTAACTTGTTACTATTATTAAAAATATTGATTATAGTCAAGAGGTGAGAGAGTGGGAGGGTGACAATTTCAAAAGAGAAATTACTCATGGTAGTGGATCTCATTATGATCGGCTTTAATGAGCCTTTTATCTAGAAGTGAAATAGCTGAGAAGGGACACCCTTCCCAGTCTCCACCCAGGAAAAAATTAGGAAAAGGCTGCAGAGTCTCACTGCCGTGCCGTGACTGTTTAGTCAATAAAATTTGTGAGAATTTTAATGAAACTTATGGAACAAGACCGAACAGACAGTGACACATTTTTCACGTGTCATTTTATTCACTAGAATATCACAAAGACACGGTCCACTCCTTCTTCCCTTTTTGGCAGAAACACGGGTGTGAGAGGAAACTGGCCAACCTCATCCGTCTTGATTAACCCCATTGTTAAAGGCACAGAGGTAAGAACAGTGCAGAGACTAAAATGCTGCTGCTGAGGACGAAACTGTTTGGTTTCGAGGAAAAACAACAAAAGCTACACTTTTCCTGTGGGCGATTTCATTGTGCTATTGAAATTTATTTAAAGAGGTTTATAGTGTGACTTTTTTGCCCGACAACTGAATAAGTGCAAACAGCAGTCATGTTGGTCATTTTAAAGAAAAAAATATTCAGATTACACGTCTGAAAAATAAATCACTGGAGGAAATCTAATGCATCCAGTTTAAATTTGCTCCTGAGCTATGTGCAGGCACGTGATCTTTATTCATTTTTACCTAACAGAGACTCTCATGCTAGCATGTTACACTTGTCATGAATTTTATCTTTGACTTTTCTAGTTACTTGTGAGGTGAGACAAAACGTAACAGGTCATTTACAGGTGAAGGACTGGTCATCTGGTTTGCAAAATGCCTCATTTAATAAGACCTGATACCAGACAGAAGTAAAAGAAAGTGTTTTCTGCAAGTAAAGAGAAGACAGACGCTTTCGGAACTTATGATTTTATTTTGCAAAAAGGGCAGCTATGCATGAGGAAATATTAGTTAAATATCCTAATGCTGTCAGCTGGCACTATTATCAACGATTGAATGGATCATTAAAACTCAACGTATAAATGTTACTGAAAAAGATTTTTTAAAATTCTGTAACAGGCCTTTTAAATAGATACTGGCTCCTTCCGTTATATTACACTGGAATGGAGCTTTTACATGTCATTAAAGGAAAAGTACATTCAGGATTCATGCAGGAGGCCATAGTGTGTAACAAACTGTCTCAATGTTTGGATCGGGCTAGTTTCTTTCTCTTTGTGTATTTGTGATAAAACACTGCCATAAATTTTAATCTTGCATATCGCAGATTTCTCATTAGTGAGAAGTTGTTTCATCTCCTGCAGTAGTCAGCAGTGATAAGGCAGCTACAACCGCTATTTGTATAAATTGTTAATCACAATTTGACTCTTTAGGTGAAAGGGCCACAAATCCTTTAACACTTTGTTTTTACCTTTAACTTTGAGGTAGTGTCCTCCAAAATGGTAGGCCTCGAAGTTGAGGGACAGTGGCGTATTAGACTGATCGACGAACAAGTCAACCCGGGACAACTCAATGCCATTCCTCTCGAATACAGGGCCTAGAACCTCTCTGGTAAGGCATGACATAGAAAAATATAATATAAATATAATGAAAATTTTTTATTTTTTAAAAAGCTGTTAATTCAGGTTTTAAGAAGCCATTCTTCCTCTCCTCTCACCTCAGCGTTTTCTTTTTCATAGCAGGTACAATTTCTGTGTTTATGTCCACATTGAGGTCAAACTTAAGGCTGAAGCACTCCTTACTGGGGTCCTGCAGGAAGAACAGAGACACTGTTAGTTTACACAGGTGGGGCTGTCTGTGTGGCTGTATGCATGCTCTCAGTAGATCCACAGGGGGGCTCCTTCTTACTACACTGCCTGGCTCAGCCAAAGAACAGCCTAGAAGGTGGTATCACGCTATATCTTGGTTACAGAGGAGAATGGTAACTGCTGCATTTCACAACTCTGTCTGTATCATACAATCTTCCTGGATTCCTTCCAGGAACAGATATGAGAGTGTGGGTTAATGGGCTGGGGTGGGGGTGTTTGATTGATATCTTACATCAGTGTGTCTCCGTGGCTTCTTTTTCACCAACTTCATCCCCACTGTTTTTCGCTCCCTACAAAACAGTTACACACATCATCATCCCTTACATGTAGCAGCCCTTCAAAAGAGCACAACATATGAGAAAGTGCCTGCTTTATGTGACTATATCAAAACAAAAACAAAAACAAAAAAAAAAAGGGGGGGCAAGCAAGAGGAAAACTGGAACACTAGGATGACATAACAGAGGGTTACTAACCCAGGGTCACTGCTCCCCTCATCCTTTTCCTCCAGGTCCGAGCGGTGGCTGGTGCATGGGGGACAGGACCGTGTGGATACGTTCCGAGCCAGGATGGAGGCTAAAGGTTAAGAAATCACAGCAGTCATTCTCTGTGTTGTATCACAACTACGTTAACCTTTAAGGTAACACTTTACAATTACCATTGTTAACAAATGGGAAAGCGGCAGTTAATTAAACTTTAGTTAATAGTTATTTAATGCTAAACAATGAAATGATAAGGTTAAATAATTGGTTTGTCAAACACTGTCTGGATGATTATTGTAAAATTTCAGTTGATGTTATCAGTCTTTGTAAACAGAGCATCTGTATAGATAAGTGGATAACATCTTTATAACACTTGTGTTGTTTGAGTCCTGTTTAACTCAAGGTTTACTTTAGTTCCATTTTCACAAGGTGAAGTTTAGACACCAAAACTACTTGGCTATGTTTAATTACGGGGTTTGGGGTAAAATATGTAATGTAGTGAGACTGGCTTCACTATACATCACAGGAGTGATGCTAACCCCGGGAATACACCAGGTGTGTGTCTGACATTGAAGATAACACTGGGAGCACTTCAGAAGCAGAGCGTTTAGACTGCATGAGTCTTTCATTTTGAAATTTGACCAGAGTCCTGTATGCCATTCCTATGAGTGACTTCCTGCCCCCCCTCACATGCTCTGTGCAGCTTGACAGGGCTCCTGTAAAAAGTCGACCTGGTATTATTTTCAAGGTTGTGGAGCAGCTCTGGGATGCTGCTACATAATAACATGTATAATACATAAAATAATTGGTATAGATAAAAACATTGTCAATGATTTGGAAACATTATTTTTTACTTGATTGTTCAGTAAATAAAGGTTGATTAACTACACTATGTAACAATTTTTGTTTCTGTTTATTAAGTGTTATATTGTGATTGCTTATGCATCAAAGGCAGAGAAAATATATTTTTTTATTTTCATACTTTGCTTTTGACTTTTGTGCTTTTGTGTAATTAATTTATAATTAATACTTAATTAAATTCACAAATGTCGTGGTCACCAAATCAAGTGTGAAAGAACAATATATAGTTTTTCTACCTTTTAGGCATAAGCATTCAGGAAAAAAAACCACACTGCTCAAAAACGAGAAAGAAAATTGTTACATAGTGCTATTAATTTACAGCTTATTAACAATGGTGATCATACACTGTCCTTTAATATTCAGCTTCATGTATTAGTTCACAGCATCTAAGTATACAGTTAATTTACCTTTAATTCAAACAGGTTTTAATACATTTGTGTCAGATATATATATAAATGTATTTAATCTTTATTTAACCAAGAAGTCCCATGAGAATATTTTTTTCTACTGAAACGCAGCAAAGAAAGTACTCATTACAGCTATGAAAATTATAAAATCAGGCACATCGGAAAACAGTCACAGAACAAAAATATAGCATATTAAAATAAACAAGGAAGTGCAGGTACATAATACAAAACTCTTAGAAACAGGAATGCGTTTCCTGTAGCTTAACCTTCAAGTTTTCTTCACTATCAAACAAGTCCAGTGACAGTTACCTGCAGTTCCTGTATGTCCATTGAATAATGATTCCATTAAGCAAAAATGCAAAAACAAAACAAAACCAATCAAAAACACAGACTATAAATCACATCTGGCCCTTGGCACATTTCAGTCCGTCCTGCATATCACTTTAGGTTCTTGGTAAATTTTGGCTCACCCAATTGTAACTGTAGCGTGCAGAATAAACAGAAGGGAGCAAACTTCACATCAGGCTTAAGCAAACAAGCTAGCTAACACAGAATGGCCCATTGTGGCCCTTAGAGAAATTTAGCTTGACACTCCTGAAATCCTGAAGAAATCTTTGGGATGAATTTATTAAAAACACGGTATGGTTTGTTAGCAGAAGCCTGCTTCCTGAAATGGTTCCCACTCCCTACACAACTCTATACATGTTCATTTGGATAGACCCCCAGTTTGTGTTAAAAAAACCAACTGGAGCTTTGTCAGCAAGATCAAAACCAACACTGCCCTCGTCCTCCATAGAATGCACTGAAATACATTCATCTTTTATTGTTCTGGAGTCAATTCCATGTGGACCAATTTGGACAAATCTTCTTTAATATCAGTAAGAATGATCACATAAAATCACAAAATGTTCAAATTCAGAAATTCACAACAAACACATGGAAAGAAAATGTTAAGCTGTGCAATAGGAAAATAATTTACATCATCTGCTTTATTTAGACAATAATAAAAAGTCAGTGTCCTTGACATTTGCACAGTGAAGGCCTACAACATCATCCCCGTCAGGGAGAGAATACCAAATAAAGAAATCATGCAAGTCTACCTTGAGGTTGCAAGTCAAATCGAGGGTGCCGGTCAAAGTGCATGTTGTCTGAGTTCTCTGAATGGCAGCGTGAGTCACATGACTCACACAGGTGGAGGGGGCTTTTGCTATTCAGGTCTCGACAGTCTGGGTGGTGGCAAACCTAAACACAGAAACCAATAGAGGGGAAAAAGAGAAAGTCAGAACAACATAACTGCCAAGTACATAAAGTCTCTGCATTAAAATACAAAAACAACAAAGACTGAGCCAAAGTGAAAAGGGCAAAACAGTCACACATTTAGAATAAACAGCTCCCTGCCTGACTATTGTTTCAGCCATAATTAAAACGACCACAGAAGCTGCTGCGGGCATTCCTGCGGTTTGGTGACTCCCACCTTCCCACCATCTGCCCCCTTCTGTGGCATGACAACTAATTGACTTAAAGTCAGTTTTACAGCTCATGTGCTGACATAGAAACAGCTTACCCTGACCTAATCCTTAATGGCATCTCCAGAGGTGAAGCAATGAAACTGACCACAGGTCAGCAACTGCAACACTTCCATGCCAGAGAGCTCAAGAAGCTCCATAGCTGACGCAACATGCAGCAGAAGGCTGAAGGATTAAAGGATCTCCCGGCCCAGACATATACACCCACTTCACATCAACAGTGGGTCGGGAAGCACCAAGGGAGTCCTCTATGTACACCTCCTCACTCCACCCTTTGTCCCTCTCACCAATGCCCACACCCGGCTCAGGAAGCGTGAATGTATGGGGAGATACAATGGAAATCCTGCTAATGTACTTCCTGCCATTGTTTCCATGTACTCAGGAGGAGCAATGTGTCTGTGCAAGTGTGTCTAAATATGTGTGTATGTGCACAGCAGAGATCTGAGCACAAGCTAGGCAGCCTAGCTTTCATGTAAACAACTATAGATTGGCAAGAGGTAGATGCCATACCCGTTACATAGGCCTGTTTTAGGTATTAAGGCACACTAATATGCACATAGACACTATATCAATATATAAAGGAGTTTAAGAGGACACAAATGACTCAGATTTATGTACAATAAAATGTCCCCAGCCTTGGTACTCTACCAATAAACATTCAACGTGCCACCTTTTTGGCCTGCAATACAGCCCTGTCAACCCACACTGACAAGCTGCCTTATTAATCCCCTCCTCTCAATGTCTAGCCAGGTATAATCGCAGATTTTAAGGAGCAGATCGCAGGGCTGTAGGAGGACAGAAAAGGGGGAGGAAGGGAGTGAGCTGTAAGGTTAAGGAAGGGTGAGGAGTCTCAGTGAAGATATAAAGGCAAGGCCGGAAGAAAAAATAAAAAGGTCCATCCAGAAGCTTTTCAGAAGTACAAAGCCCCCCTAATCTTGCAGTCTAATTGGTGCCTGTGCTCTGTCAAAGCCATCTGATGGTCCTGCAGAGATTAAACAGCCCCGCTCTGAGCTCCATGAGCCAGGGTCTTCTCCTCGTTTTCCTCTCTCTAGCCCTTTCTTCTCTGTCCTCTGCCACCACCAGCACAGACTCCTCCCTTCCTCTCATACACCCAGGGTCACTGTACCCAGACAGAGCCCCAACCAGAGAGGTTTTAAATAGAGACTGAGAGACAACAGTGAGAGAGAGCTGTGAAGTTAATGAGAGAATGGCCTTGTGTACTGTAGTGAACAGACATGTGGCTAAAGGACAATTCTAGTTTATTACAACTTGATGTTTCTAGTTTGGGCTATCGTTTCTATCAGTTTTGTACATATTGAAATGACTGCAGATAGTCAAGCCAGTGTGTTGTTAATGTTACAGATAGGAATGGTGGTGAAAATGGACAGACCTTGTTAACAAACAGCTGTCAGAGCAATTAGCTGTATCTGCAAGTATTGCTCACTGTGTGGTGACTGTGGTAAAGGAGGATTAAGGGAACAGTGTGAATATCTGGGTTAGGACATTTCTCAATTATTGCAGTTGATGACGTTCTGTAACTTGCAGTTACAGATAAACTGGATTGCCTCACATCTGACTGACTCACAGAAAGCTGTTACAACACCATATGCTTCTCTGAAGTCAATGTCAGCGCATGCACAAGCGTTTTTCGTATAGCAGAGTCAAATGTTCCATCACACAGAGGTGATATGTTCACCATGACGTGTGGAAACAGACAGACAGCTAGGCCAGAGAAATACGAGCAAATAAGATGCCATATTTAGACAACAGGATAGGTAAGCCCTTCCTCACTATCAAGTCAGGGTGTTCACATTCCTGCTGGAAGTAAAGCAGCTGAAAAAAATCTGATGTTTCAGCCAAGATAAATGAGCACATCATAGGATGAACTAAAGTCTCTCCTGGTGAACCAAAAAGCACCAAATGGGAAAAAGTCAAGTAAACCTAGAAAATCCTGTAATCTCACAGTTATCGTAAGAGAGATTTAGCCATGTAGCAGTTCAGGATATGTGCAGCTGAGATTTTTGCAATACTGAACATTCCTATCAGAGTGCGATATTCAGGTACATCCTGACTTTTACTAACCATTTCTGGATCTGGATCATAACACAAAAAGGAGGAGGAAGAGGGTGTAAGTGAAGCTGGAGGTGGTGGTGCAAGACAGCTGACAGGAAGCTGTGCATGCCTCGGACAGTGAGTGTATGAATGTGTGCGAGACGTGTCATGTGAGTATGTGTCTCGCGAGTCCCCTGCATGCCTGCTCTTAGATCTGCCCGGATTAGTGGGGTAGTTGGGGCAGCATGACTGTAGATGAAAATGCTGCAAACACACACAGCCCCACCTTCGTCACCTCCCCAACAGCTGAGAATACACACACTGGCCCCAACGGCGGCCCCTCGTCCCTCGTCTTGGCTTAGCACATCCGATGCCACGTGGCACACGCTTATGCATCCTTGTTTCTACACATCCTGCAGCATGCCGGTTCTCCATGCATACATAAATGAAGTCACAAACACAGGCATGGCTGCTCAAAAGCTGTGTCATCGATATGCAGCATAGCAGTCGCTCAGCTATAATAAAGCCGTTTTTGTTTGAAAGGAGATGACTGGAGCCTCCTGAGGTGAATTAACGCTTAATCCTCCATACACTAGCACACACTGAGGCTATATCCACACATGTACATGCCAGTTGAAGCTTATTTCAGTTAGAACAAATTGCTTTTCAGAACACTAGGCTGCTTCACACAGCAGATCCTAAAGACATTACCCTGGGGAATGGTTATCTCAAGTTTAGATACAAATTTCTTAAACATGATTTATAATTAAAGATGGAACTTGTGGGTTTGGAGCAACAGCCAGGCAGTTTAATTTGGCTGCAAACTCCTCGCCACCATCACAATTTTGGTATCCTGAGGACAATTTTAAATAAGTGCGGACAGTTTGCCACATCCTCACAAGCTGGTAATAAGTCTTTGCGCGTGGAATTATATGATGCATTGAGGGAAAAGGCCGCAGATAAATTCATACCCAGATTACAGATCTGAGTCAGTGTGATACAAGGCCCATTCATCACAGGGCTACTTTGAAGAGAATCTGCTCAGTAATCCAAAAGCCAAAGTTACACTCCTGCCTGTCTGCAACCTGACTTCATTTCCCCCTCAAACCTTACTCAGCCTTCCTCGGAACAACTCGTCCTGCCAGAGAACACCTAGCACTTATGTAACAGCATGCATCACCATGTGCATGCAGCACCATGTTAAAGGTGGAGTAAACGAGAGGGCATGTGAGCTGTAGGGTATGGTGTCTCTCACACCATGTATCTCTCATCAGAAAAAGTAAAAGATTTAAAAAAAAAACAACAAAAAAAAAAAACAGAACCAAATCCTGGTTATTTTGTTATGTAAATGTTGTTAGAGCCAGAGTTTGATATGAATCTATTATCTATTCAGAAATGCTGAAAACTGAACACAACTTATATTATAAACACAAAAAAGATTAATTTCTCTCAAGTTACTTTACTTTAAATATTGAGTGATGCTGAGCTATTGAGTTGATAGGCTTAAAACTTGATGCAAAGTCTTTTTTGGGGGGGGGCATTCTGTCTTATTTAACTACAAAAACACACGAATCAGTCATCATCCATGGTGCTGCAGAGTGATATTTCTTTTTACTCACAGACTTTGGTCCAATATAACCCCGTTCAGGAATGTCTCATCCACTGCACGGTAGACAGCCCCAAATGGTTTGCATCGAAAAGCTCCGGGAGAGTATGTGCGCTGCTATAACCAAATGTACTGTATGTTTGCCAAAGCAGTCAGTTTGTCCTCATCCGTGGTGTCCCATCGCTTGTAAAACCACAAGTACTGTTTGAAGTCACTGATAAAGTACACAGTTAATCCCACCCTTATTGTCGCTTGTCAAAGTCAACACCACACTTCAAAAGAGTTGAGCCAGAAAGTTGAGATTTATGTTTTGTCAGAAGTGTTCTCAAACAATGTGTTTTATTCTTACAAGTGAATCCTTTTAAAAAGGACTAATTGGTTGGTTTGGCACACATGTCTTGTTAACTTAACTTAAAGAGCAGAGCACAGGCGCTTCCCTGAGCTTTACTATGGGAACCATGCAGGACTGTCTTCGTGCATTTGGTGAGGCAGTCCCAAACAGGCCTAGGCCCAGTACAGAGAGTACATTAACCTCACAACAAGAGTCTAAAGTTTTTTTTGCCATGTGAAACCAACAGCTAGTGTGGGTTAAAAATAACAAGCTCTGTTTTCTGATATTTTTCAATTAGAAACAGGGAGGAGTGGTAACAGCTTCAAGAAGACATTTGTCAGACAATGAGATGTTTACAACAATGGATAAGAATTAACAGAACTTGACAGGAGAACAGATCAAGATTTTTAAAAGGAAACCTATTATGCTTTTATATTTGGTGTCATTTCTATGCTCTTACAGCATTATGGATTACACTGGTATAAGCACTTGTTTTCACAGTTTTTTCTAGTCTTGGCTCTGAATGATTTCAAAGAGAGGGGATATCTCTAACAAGCTTATCTCGGACACACACCTGCTATTTAAACCTTCTGTTTACAAGGAGCAGCCAATCAAAATAAAGTTGCCTTAAAGCTGTGGTTTTTCTGGCATACCTCACTTTAGATGACAGAAAAAAGTCCAGTTTTAGTAAAGAGGTCAGCATGATGGCATCACAAAACTCCTAGTTTCTTATTTTTACTCCAAAAATCACATTCATTCATTTTAGTTCCACCCAATATTTTCACTCCCGTCCTCCATGTCCCAGCTGAAGTTGTTTTTATGCCCCAAAGACTGAGAATGACTTTCTCAAAGGATGTGGGAAGGGAGCTAAAACAGCTCGTTTCAGATCGTGGATGAACTGAGGGGCTGCACCAAGGCCCGGTATAAGATAACTAAGAACTATTTTCAACAGTGAATCATGCAAATATATTGAGCTGGGGATATGAAATGAGCACAATAGGTCCCCTTTAATAATTTTTTTTTTTTTTTTTTTTTTTTTTTTTGTCCACAGTT
>VUQI01044236.1:6133-26722 GCA_015106735.1 Paratilapia polleni | reverse complement strand
CCACCTCTGAATGTCTCAAAAAACAAAATGAAGGTTTTGGAGAGGTCTAGTCAAAGTCTGGATATAAATCTGACTGAGATGCTTTGGCATGACCTTAAACAGACCGTTCTTGCTCGAAAACCCTCCAGTGTGGCTGAATTAAAACAATTCTGCAAAGAAGTGTGGGCCAAAATTCCTCCACAGTGATGTGAAAGACTCATTGCCAGCTATCACAAATGGTTGATTGCAGTTCTTGCTGCCAAGGGTGGCCCAACCAGTTATTAGGTTTAGGGGGCAATTACTTTTTCACAGAGGGCCAGGTAGGTTTGGATATCTTTTTTCCCTTAATAAATGAAATCATCATTTAAAAACTGTATTTTGCATTTACTCAGGTTATCTTTGACTAATATTTAAATTTGTTTGATGATCTGAAACATTTAAGTGTGACAAACATGCAAAAAAAATAAGAAATCAGGAAGGGGGCAAACACTTTTTCACACCACTGTACCATGAAGATGGCTGAAGATAGCTCTTTATGACCATAGACTCTATGTTAATGATGTTCATGGCCACTTTGACTTCACCAGTTGGTGTCTGGACAGCTGTTTGTGAGTTTTGAGTTTAGCACTTTGGCTCTTGTCATCTTTTAAAATCAGATGTCATCAGCAGCAATGCATCTGACTGAGAACCTGAGGACCCTGCATATGGTAGCAAATTGTCAATCACATGGTAGCCAGGCCCTACACTGCCTTATCATGTAGTTTATTCTGCAAGGGTATATAATTTACAAAATGAACAATATGTTGTGTTCACAGACTGTATATAAAAGATTGATGCAGCCAGTGTAATGCCACCCATTGATTTTGGACTGCATTTTAGCATTTTGGCTGCTGCCATGTTGTTTTTTTATGTCAGAATTGACAAGAGGCTCAAGTCCTAAGTCATTAAGTCATGCTAGCAAGCTTGGTTAGCAAGCTGTGTTCATGAACTGTACAAGTGCAATGCAAAGACAAACATACAGTATGTGCTAATTAGTGCTAGGTAACTGACTGATAAAAGACTAGAATTTACCAAAACTGAAGCACAAACTTCTTGGATGGTCTGTACCACACAGCAAGCTATAATATTTGTTAGATAACAAGCCAAAGAGTGTCTCACGTGTCATAGTATAATTTCAGATGAGTGGCCATGAGAGGAACTACAGTTTTCTGTCCTGGAGGTTGCTGCTTGGTTTTATTGCATAAGACTATAAAGTAGTGATTGAGACCATAAATTCATAAGCAAAGTGTTTACTGAGTTATAAAATTAAAGGACCAATAGGATTGTTTTCCCATAGACTTCATAATCAGACCTCTTTTTCAATCAGATGAGTCACCTCCTACTGGCTATTAGAAAGAAAGCAGGTTTAAGGCACTTCTGCATTGGCTTCACTTTTCAGACCCCAAGACTATGCCATCTTTAATATATGTTTATGTCTTTTTCTGACTGACTGGGTTTGTTAACAATTTGCAGCAAACTCTTTTTTTTCTGAAATAATTCTGCAAAACCACAATCAGCCTTTTTCATCATTCGTTGTTGCTTGCAGAAACTTATCTCTGTAGCAGTCCCAGCTAGATATTTCAATTTTTTGACACCTCAGTCAAGAACACCTGCTGCAGTTCTTCTGAACACCTGACCCTGAGTTTTTTAAGATAGGTGCTTCATTTCTCCATACTGTAGACGGGTATATGGGTGTCCCACTGGTTTATGCCAGGTCTGAGCTGATGAGGCTGCTGGACAACTTCTGATAACAAAGTAAAATCAAGTTGATGTGAATCCGCTGCACTTGGTCTCATTGGCCAACCACTGCATTTCCAGTTCTTGCCCTTTTCTTTGTGCTACTGTTCACACGTGCTGTCCAAGCTAGAAGACCTAGAAGACCTAGAAGACCTAGAAGAGCTCGGACAGCTCATCCGAAAGCAGCCATTTGCTGCAATATTTGTAATGGTGATGTTCACTTGTACTATGATGTAAAAACATTTACATCAGTTCTTCTGCATCCTCATAAGAATGTCAGTCTCTCAACAAGTTTTATTCTCCCTCTCACCTCACCTGGTATGCGTGGGTTTCTCAAGCTCGGGTCCTCTACCAAAGGCCTGGGAATTTGAGGGTTCTGCGCAGTATCTCAGCTGTTCCTAGGACTGCACTCCTCTGATGTTGTGCCTGGAATCTGCTGGAGCCACTCTTCCAGTTTGGGGGTTACAGCTCCTCACGCTCCTGTTACCACTGGGACCACTTTGGACTTTGCCTTCCACATCTGTTCCAGTTGCTCCTTCAGCCCCTGGTACTTCTTTATTTTCTCGTGCTCCTTCTTTCTGATGTTGGTGTCAGCTGGGATTGCCACATCTATCACCACTGCAGTCTTCTGCTCCTTGTCAACCACCACTATGTCTGGTTGGTTGGCCGGGAGTTGTTTGTCTATCTGGAATTTAAAGTCCCACAGGACCTTAGCCTTAGACCTTAGGTGGTGTCTCCCATCGGGACTTGGGGACTTCTAATCCATATGCGGCACAGATGTTCCTGTACACCATCCCAGCTAGTTGGTTGTGTCTCTCAGTGTATGCTGTCCCAGCTTGCATCTTACATCCTGCTACTATGTGCTGGACTGTCTCTGGGGCACCTTTGCACAGTCTGCAACTCGGGTCCTGTTGGCTGTGGTAGACTCCCGCCTCTGTGGATCTGGTGCTTAGGGCCTATTCTTGCACAGAGGCCATGATCAGAGCCTCTGTGCTGTCTTTTAGGCCGGCCTTTTCAAGCCACTGGTGGGATTTCTTGATGACAACCACTTCCTCTATCTGTTGATGTTACATCCCACGGAGGGGGATGGTTTTCCATGATAGTTTCTTCTCTCGTTCCTCATCACTGTCTGTCTTCAGCTGCCCAAGGCACTCTTGGAGCAGCTCATCTCAGGGGGCCATCTTCCTGATGTATTCGTGGATGCTCCATATATATATATATATATATATATATATATATATATATATATATAATATAATATATATATATATATATATTTATTTATTTATTTTATTTTATTTTTTTATTTTTTTTAAATACACATTTTTTTAGAAAAAATCTGACCACTTTGTCACTGTCTCACTGGAATATTTCACTATTTGCAAAAGAAGCATGTTTGAATATGAAATATAATTTTTACCCATTTACATGCAAAAAAGAAAAAAAGAAAATTTTCAAGTGCTGAAAAGTTTTGCATAGCATTCTGTATCTATAAAGCCTCTTTGCTAAGCTTTATTTCAAGCCTGGCCTCTCATTTTGCATCAGCACTGTCATTGTTATGTTTACCTCACATAGCAGATCTATGTGTTTGATGACCACAGCTTCATAAATTATGAACATAGTTTGGGGCATAAATATGGAAAATAATTCAAAAGAGGGAGCTTGTCAATGTTACAAAAGACTCAGTATTTCAGCCATGGGTGCATGTTTTGCATCAGCGGTGTGTCACTGTTGTCTCATACTAAAAGTGTTGATTTGATACAGTAACAGTGGATACAGTTGTATTCATACAGGTGTGTGTATGTGTGTGTGTGCTCTACCAATTTTCTGAACCTCTTACAGGGAAATCTCAGCACAAAAGGATCATTCTTTCTTCCCCTCTGTTGCATTTCTCATCCACTTAAGCTCATTTAGCCAAATTGTTCCACGGTGAGAGTTGTCAGTTTGACAGGTCTGAATGGGAATCTGTGTGAATGTGGCTGTCGGTGTATGTGTGTGTGTTAGCTATGGCATAAAGGCTGTGTGATGAGTGTAATTGTGTCACTGTGAGCATGGCTGCCTGGTTCAAGGATGAGGTACTTCACATTAATGCTCCCCTCCTCTCTAAATTGCTTCCAGCTGAAGCATTAGCATATTCAAAGGCCAATTTAGGCCTGACACAGACATACCACTTCAACAATGTGACACTATAGTAATGTTTCCACTATGTGGGGGAAGTTGAAACAAGTGGTTGTGATGTAAATGTATGCATGTGTCAGTTGTGTGTGTTTGCTGTTTGTGACTGTGTGTCCTCTGGGCTTCATGAGCTTGTCGATAAGAGTTACAGGACTCCAGAAGAACAGATGATTCTCCAGGGTCTACAATGACCCTCTGAGCTGAAATGCAAAGTGTGTCAGAAAGAGCCTTCACATGCTATCAGTCAACATGTGTGTCTCAGTGTTCACGTGCATCACAGATACGCACTTTGGCCAAAAATGGTAACTTTGTTTGCCTTTATGGACGCACGCGGTTGTACCATTTTCAACGAGAGAGGCCGCCGGGTGCACCCATATGTGTAAATGTGTGTGTTACGCCATTGGTATTCTATCGCTCTGAGCAATCAGTGGCCAAACAGATCCCATCATGTTTGTGTTTGTGTGGGGAACAGATAAGCTTCATTCCCTCCGGGCTCGCTGCATGCTGATGCTCCTTTCAGCCAGCTTGGATGGATTACAGCATTCACTTCATGGCTCGGACCTGCACTGGCGTGAGATGTATTTGGAGGTTTGTTTGGATGCTTCACCTCTGAATTGCTTTAGTGTCAGCTTCAGCGGTTTCAGAGACAACTGGCTGGACTTGCCTGAGAGCAGAATGTGACACAGTATGTCTGTAAGGACTGAAACCTGCCTATGTGTTGTGTCATGATAGAGAAGGCTATTCTATTTAGGCTGTAGGTGTCAGAGTTATTATAGTTTAATTACTTGGCTTTTTGTTTTCAATTCAGTTTGCTCATTTAAGTTGAGTTTTTAATGTTTGAAAATGTTTAGCTTTTATTAGTTCCACTGTGTCTACTTTTTATATTTATTCCACTTAATAAACATCTTGCTAATGATATACCACTACTAAACGTTAAAAGACATCATTTATCCTGTGAAGCCCTGACCATATTTAAGATAGGGCTGGGTTAAAGGGGACCTATAATGTTCTTTTCAACTTAGTGGCATTTTTATTCTTGAACTCTACCAGAGTAGTGTTGTATGTTTACCAGTGAAAACAATCCTTATTTATTTCATGCTGGGCCTTGACACAACCCCTCAGTTCATTCTGACTGAAACAAGCTGTTTTAGCTCCCTTCCCCCTCCCTTTTAGCTCCCTTTCTTCTGATTGGTTGTCCCTCACAAACTGAACCTGAGATTACCATATTAAGCATATCTACTCTCATTGACATCATTAAGATCCAAGACGAGAAAAAAACTGTCAGGAACTGAATGTGCTGACAGGGATTGTTTGTACATATGCTGACAAAAATAAATTTTAAAAAGGGTTAGACACAGAGAAAATGATTTTTTTTTTTTTAAAAAAAAAAACCCTTATTTTCAATAATATGGTATTCTATGAAAATCATACTTTTTTCATTACTGTGCAAAAGTCTTGAGTCAACTCCATTTCTTTTTTTTTTTTGCTAGGAAAATAGGAAAGAGGTGCAGCGATTTATTGAAACATGAGCAAACATAAATGGAAATATAGGGGAATATGGCAAAAATAGAAATTATACAATTCTACTGAACTTGAAAGTCAGTATGACCACCTTTATTCTTCAACACAGCCTGAACCCTCTTAGGCAGCTTTCTTGTAATTTCTTTAAGTAGTCTTCAGGAATAGTTCTCCAGGCTTCCTGAAGGACATTCAAAGCTCTTCTTTGGATGTTGGCTGCCTTTTGTTCTGTTCTCTGTCAAGATGATCCCACACTGCTTCAATAATGTTGAGGTCCGGGCTCTGGGGAGGCCAATCCATGACTGATAGTGTTCCACTGTGTGTTTTTCTATCCAGGTATGCTTTTACTGCATTGGCAGTATGTTTGGGATCACTATCGTGCTGAAAAATAAAGCTGCTGACAATCAGATGCTTTGCAGATGGTATTGCATAGTGGATCAAAATTTGACAGTACTTTTCTGTGTTCATAATTCCATCAATTTTGACAAGCTCTCCAACACCATCTACTGAAATGCAGCCCCAAACCATGACAGAGCCTCCACCGTGTTTTACACATGGCTGTAGACACTCACTGTTGTACCTCTCTCCTGACCTCCTTCGAACATTTTGATTTGAACCAAAAATTTCAAAATTGGATTCATCACTCTGTAAGACCTGTTGCTTCAGCCTTTCCCCCCCGTTTCCCTTCCTTAAGAATGGCTTCTTCTTCACCCATCCACTGAGACCATTTCTGATGAGGCTTTGGCGAACAGTAGATGGATCAATTGAAGGACCAGATGCATCTCTCAGGTCCTGTGTCAGGTCTTGGCTGGATTTTTTTCCTATATTTTAAGGATGTGACTTTTAGATACTCAGATACTCTTTGCTGCAGATAGTTTTTTAGGCCTGCCACTTTTTGTTTTGTCCTCCACTTGTCCAGTTTCCTCAAATTTTTTAGAACACACTGCACACCATGATGAAATATAAGTTTTCAGCTAATAGCTCTTTGGGAATCAGTCTGTCGGTGCAAAAATACTATTTTATGCTTGTCAAACTGAACTACTGAACTGACCTTGTTCATAGACTCAACTAAAGAAATGGGAACAAATTATGTGTCTTTGTGACAGGCTGCTAGTAACAAAGTGCCTAAAGATATAATTTAAAATTAGTTCTTTGCTAAGTTGTCTGTTATGTCTCTTTGTTAAGTTGTCTGATTCATCCCAAGTTCCTTTTTTATGCTTGAATGATTCCAAGGTCAGTGTTAAGAAGCTTAACAGACAAAACACCATTCCTCTGAAAATGGTCAGGTACAAGGACTGAAAATTAGTGAAAAAGTAGCCAATGTCCAAAGAAAACTCTGAAAGACCTTCAGAAAGCCTGGAGAACTATACACTCTGGCTAGTTGGAAGCAAAATACAAAGAAATGAGGGGAGGCTCAAGAGTTTTGCACTGTACTATCTTACTATGGAGGATTTGGGTGTGTGGACTGTGTATGTGTTCTATATACTGTAATATTTAAACAGACTTTTAATGTGACTTTTGCTGTGACTGTTAGAAAACTAAACATAATTTTGCAAATATCTTAGCAAGTGCAGTGCAAAACAGCTACCCTTATATTTGTGCCTTGTCATTAGGATAGAAATAAGAGGAAACTGGCTGAGATGGAAAAGACAAACTAGTTTTAGGAGAAAATGCAGCTTTGTTCACAGTTCAAACAGTAAAGATGCATGGAAATTGACTGAAGACAAAATCGATGGCAGCTTCCAAAACTGCCACTTAGATTTAAAAAGTCTGTTTTCTCAGGGCTGTGATCCTCAGAGTACCTCCATAATGAGCCAGTTCATTTTGTAAGCAAATCCTTTTCCCCATGTTTTAGTCCAGAGTCAGAAAACAGATGTTTTTCTCTGCAAATTTGAAACTTGATTTGAAATTTGATTCAGTGATTGGGCTCTTTCAAAACAGTGACTAAAGTCAGCTCAGTTTGGTTGCCTCTAACTTTCACTGCTGACATTTTAAATGCAAATGTAGAAAAATACACAGCCAGGGTTTTCCCTGGTTTCGAATGGGCCTTTGGTTAGTCATAACTGTTGACAGTAAATATGATTGGCCTGTGTACAGTAAAGGCAATGAGACTGCATTGGCTTACTTGACCGAAATCTATACATTTTGTATTTTTTTTAACAAAGTCTGTACAGATTGTTTGATTGTGCACAGATTCTACATGATAAAATGCAGTGACCTGTTTATAAGTTGCACTGAGAAATAAAATAATTGAAACAATAAATGATGAATGCATAAATGATAGAAAAGCAGATGTGCAATGGAAGCAATAACCATAAATTAGATGTCCCAGATGAATAAAACAATTAGAATACTGCACTCACTATCAACCAGTGTTACACATACAGTGCTTAACAAATGTATTAGACCACCTGTCATTAAAATGAGAAAGACCATCCAGCATCACAAAGTGCTTTAATGTGGACTCTTTCCTTTTCAGTGAATTCTTGACATTTTACCATGCTGAACAGGAGTGAGGAATTTCAAACTGAATTCATGTTTTTATACCCAAATTTGAGCCGGCACACTGGACTTCTCTGAGAAGTCAGAAATTAATCAAGCATAACATTCAACCACTAAAACAAATTTTTTTGTTCAGGAATGCAGGTAAACAACTGTAATTTGGCATCTTAATCAAAGAATAATAATGTGCTTTACTATTTTTTTCTGCTTTTTTGGAAAACAGGAAATTCGAAAATTTATGGATAACAACAATAGTTATATTTTAGGATTAAAAATATCATTTTCGATTAAAGAGCTTGTGCATACTGGTGGATTAACTGTTACAGATACATAAAAAAGGATTTAAGTAATTACCAATACTGTTAATTTAGGGCAGCTGTGGCATAAACCTTACATTGGGTGGTGCTCTAATAAATTTAAGCACTCTAGATTAGTTTAATTTTACTTACATTATTGAACGTGAATGTTGTTGTGTACACCAGCAGTTTCCAGGTAATTTTTGATGTGGCAGTTGCAATGCAGTGTTTGTGTGAAAACCTGACAACTTTTGCAACTTTTTTTCTTCACCCTTATGAAACTCAATTGTCTATGAGGGCTTAATGAAACCTTAAACTAACTATTATGTCTGAGAAATGGTAGAAATGCTCTCAGGAAAATGTTAAGTTAAATGTCAAAAAAGCTTGTAAAAGGATTTTTTTTTAAATTTCTTACCAAAATGAAAATGTCTCTAAATGACAACAAACTTATGTTTATTTAAAAACACTGAAAACCAGAATACTGCATATCCTTTTCCTCTTCTCCCCAAGGATGTGTGGTGACGGTGACCGGGGGGCTCACATTTGTCAGTAACAAGTCAATGGAAATTGAGGTGTTGGTAGATGCTTCCTCACTGGTGGAGGCAGAGAAGGGGAAATATCGCGCTGTCTCAGCTTTCTTCACCTTCATCTCCCTGGACAAGGACAATAAGCCCCTGCCTGTCCCTCCTCTTAAGGTTGGTACCATCCAGTCTCCTTCTAAAGTCTGCCTGTCTATTTAAAATACTTAATGCTGTATGTAATGCCTTAATACAGAGTACTTAGACTTACAAAGGTCTTACACAGATTAACAGTCATGTGTTTTTTTTTGTTTGTTTTTTACAGCATTTTAATGATGGAAAGTAATCAGGGCATGGATTATATTGCTTTTTTGCTGAGATATCATCTTTTAAAGACTGTTTATTTTTTATCTTGGTCTCTGTTGACTGCTGATAAAGTTTCAGTAGTAGCTTTTCTTTATCATAAATGTAAAATGGCCATTGCAAGATTGGCACAACAGGGATGCAGTGGGAGGGATACTCTGCTGTGATTGGTGGTTATAGAGTTATGTAGCAAACCCAGCCAGACAATGGTAAAGCATAATAAGGTTTCCAGAAACCTTTATTTATAGCAAAGGTTAGGTTGGGTCAGACTGATCTTTGATCTAGAATAACTGTAAAATTTTCTTTTCATGACAGCCAAAAAAAGAAACATAAAGAAAATAAAAAAAAAAAAAAAGTATACAATACTGTTAAGATGATATAATAAGAACTGTCTTCAGTGTCTTTACATTTTTCCCTGAGTAAAATTCCTTCAGCAGAAAACACACATGATTTTTGGAAAGCTCAAAGATACTGCTCTTTATTTGGGAATTTTACACGTCAGTCTCGTTACAAAGCATTCAATTCCTTGCAGTGTTTGGGTATTATCCTTGAGCAGTGAGCAGGGCTGAATGGTATTATTCCCAGAACATCTCTGGGATGAGTCTGTCTGACTCAGCGCTTACTGTCAGCATGTAAAGACTGCATGCTTACCTGAAGACAGGAGAGAGATGCCTGCTGTTTGTTCTGGCTTCGCAATACATAATGATCCAAGCCCTGTTTTTATGCAAACACTGAGCGAATGGGCCATCTGTTTAACTCAGCACATTTAAATACTTTCCTGATGACATTCAACCTGATTGTCAGTGTGATGTTCCTTTTAAAACTCATCCAATATTTGTGTGAGATAAGATTGCTTTTGAGTTTCGGGATTCACACAAGATATTTCAAACACTTAATGCTGGAGTCACTGCAATGCAGTTAGTGTTAATGTAACATTATTTTCAAGTGTAATGATCAAGATTTTCTCTCTGTAGTTTGGAACTCAACAATTCAAATTCTAATGTTATGTTGAGTTGTTTTTTTTTTTCTTTTTTGAAAAATGACATACATGAACCACTTTCTTGATTTGCTAATGATACCATTAGCTTTGCTTTATTCTTGAGAAAAGTCCACAATAATGGCATGAGCTGGGTGGGCAGATTCAAATTTGACATACCAGCAGCAGGTCATTATTCTCTCAAGTACACACTTGTGCAAAATGTACAGAGTTTGCATCAGGACTAATAATTAAACTAGAAGTATTTGTGGAGTACTGAGTAAACCAGGGAAATGCATTAAAAGTGAAGCTCACGCATAAGAACAAAGAAGAAGAAGAAGAAAACTGTTTCCTGGGCTGACATCATTTTTGCTTTAACTAAAATAATCAACCATGGAGTGTTGAAAATGATGCATGTATTCTACAAAAAGCATTTTAACTTCCTGTAATATCTCAAAAGAAAAGTGGTGCATGACACCATGTCCTTCCGTATTTCAAGTAACACGAGCGTGTAATAAGAAATTTGCAGGAAGAGAGCTGGTGTGGTTGAGAGTGAAGCGTGAAAAAGGATTGTTATAGGTGTGTTGTCATGCCACAAGTGCTGCGGTGACTCATTTGACCATAAACATCCAGGCACAATTGAAGGTGCAGTATTAGCCCTTAAAACCATAGCACATTTATTTGAGAGCGCACTTCTCTGATGATGTCCCTGCAGACAGAAATGTGCATCAAATGCATGTCTCCTTTGGTTGGCCTTTTCAAAAGTGCCTGTCAGTCCCCTGATTTCCATTTCACAAAACCTGCGTTTGGTTTGTCCATTGTGTGCCTCTCTCTCCATGCATTCATTACCTGGTTTTCTGTCTCACATAAGCTGCTCATTGCTTTTGTTTTAATAGCAGGGAATTGTAGCAGTGATTAGACGCATTGTAATTTCTCTTCAGACCTCAATTTTATCAAAAGAGAGGCTAAAAAATCTCCTGGTGATTTTAATAATTCATCCTCAACACTATAAATGGAAATCTAAATGGAGCCTAGGCTACCAGGGATCTGATGTAGCTTGGCAAATAAACAAGGGCTGGAAAAGAGCAATACGTGTATGTGAATGTGTTATGAAGAAAATGCATGTACACAAATACAAACCCTTTATTTGTGGGTCTGTATGTGTTAGAGTGAGCTTTGCGTGTGAATGTGCACGTGCTGGAACAGATCACTGAACACAAATGCGTGTGTGTTTATTTATATGAGCAAGAGGAGGACAAGCCTGAATTGGTGCTATTTCTGGCTTTATGACTATTTACTGGGGGCATAAACATGGGATGAGATTGACTCTAAAGGTTTACTTGATGGCAGTAAACCTTTTCAAAGTTGTTGGTCCTTGGTGTGTAAAAGAGAAACGTCACATGCAGGAAATGAGGTTTAACACGTCAATCCAATTAACACCTAGATTTTCCCTAACAGGAGAAATGGGACTGTGAGGGTTGTAAAGACAGTAATCACATCAAGTAGCATCGTAAGTCAGATGATAGTGAGCAGAACAAATGAAAATGGAAGGACGGAGAGGCCAAATACCCTTCCTTACATTTTAATTTTGGGTCAACACTGCCGCATAAAAATTGTATATAATATAATTGTATATATATATATATATATATATAAAATAGTATCATCAGCTATTTGGTATCCCATTAAAAACAATAAACACTGTAATTTACTGTTTTTGTGTTAAAGATCCTCCTAAACACTTCTTCTCTGAGCTAGCAATGTCTGAGCAGCTTTAACTTGGCACAAAGAGTGGAAACCTAGAGGCAGCCACCCTGGCTCTGTCTAAACATAACAAAATCTATCTACCACTACCTAACAGTGTGAGTATGACAGGTTGTTTTTGTTTTTTTTACTGAGTGTTGCATACACTGCTACTTCAAGAGTCCAAGAAGTCACTGTACCAAAAATACTCCCGTACATGACCACAACTGTTTTTACAGTTTCCTCTTATTATAGATTAAACACACTAGATATAATTTTTTAAGTGACCTTTAGAGATGGGGAACACAGCAACGCTTGTTGTTTTTAACCTTTTTGCTGAGGTAAAAACAAGCTTGTTGAGCTTGGCAAGAAATTTAATTAAGCATCATTTCCCAAAATACTAAACTTGTTTCCTCTCATACTTTTAATCTTCGAATACCTCATACCTTCTTCATCAGGGAATACTGAAAATCCTTATTATAAAACAAACAAACTTCTCTGTTTTTCTATTATTTATTCTGGGTGTATATTGTTTTGCCAGGAATGATGCAAATGAGGAGACTTTTCTGCATGCAAGTGCACCAAGACTTTGACTAATGACTAACGCTAAAGCAGACTGCATGTGCTGTTACATAAATTGAGTCTCTTTAAGGCACTCTGAAGAAACCGACTGGCTATTGTACATTGTTCCACATCTTTATGGAAGCTCATAAGTAGACTATTTTTATGAGTCTCTGCTGAAGTTGTTCATCAGTTTCTGTAGGCTAAACCTCATATAAAGCAAAGAGCTACAACCACAGCTACATTCAGTCTTACAAAATCTTGGGCTGTGGACATACACTGCACAAGTAGTCTGGTCACTACTGGTAGCATGAGATGACAGTACATTTAGGTTGCACAAGAAGGTTTGTGTACGTGCTTTTTTGTATTGGCACGTATGGATGTGACATCCTGGAGGAGCTGGACTAACTGTGCAACTTGAATGGGCTGCAGATACTGTCTCATGCTGCCAGTAATGACAGGGACACTAACAAAAAGCAAAACTAGAGAAAAATCAATCAGGAAGGATAAGGAGAAAGCAATGGTCTGTGGCCACCACCTACAAAACCATTCCTTTTTTGGGGGTTGTCTTGTTGTTGCCTCCAGTGGACCTGTTGTCACTTTCATCTGCACCAAAGCAGGTTTCACAATGTTTTATGTTTCCTAACTGGATAGATTAGTACGTTTAAATGACTTTGTGTTATACTGTGATGATCAAGTGTTCCCTTAATTTTTTTGAGCAGTGTACACTATGTTTTGTCTGTTTTGTCTCTCAGATTTTTTGTTCTCCACATTATCAATTAATTAAAAAAACAGTGATCCTCTCTGGCCTTTCATTCATTTAATGCTGTTGAAATTTTAAACTGAAAGCACTCCTGAAAGCTCAGACCTTTACTTATTACATTTTCATGATGTTGTGGCAGATTTTGCCCCAGTTGAGCTCTATAAATAGTCTGATCGAAATGACTTCTGCTATTTTTGACTGCAGGTGCTTTCCCTCCCATTTTGTCATCCTTGATTTCTTGCCAGTGAGCTCACTGCAGTTACTATTCTTAGATTTTTCTGTTTCAGCTCACTAGGGGGTTAGGGACGGTGGGAGTGTGTGTATGTGTAGATGGGCTGTCGCTAATGTTAGCATACTGTGGGTTATGCTGAAGTGGGGCATGAGGACAGCAGGAGCAGGGAGGATACTGGGGAATGCCTTGCCTCTATGTAACAGCAATCTTGAAAATTAACTACTGAAATATATAGTATGTGCCTGCTGGGCCAGGATAGAAATAATCATTGCCTGGAAGAACCTTTGACCAGTATATTTCTGATTGATTTCGTGGGTTAACAGTTTTCTAACCTCAAAGTTAGAAAAATGGAAGGTTAGCATTTCCTCAGCTACCGGTCGTTGCATACTGGAGGACAGTCTCATTTACCAGCTCTTAGTAGAAGAACATGGTTATACTAAGCTAAGGCCAGAGTGTGGATGTGTGATAGGAAATTAATAAAAAATAATTGTTGGTTAAAACAATGTGCACAAAAATGTAAAAATACACTGTTAGTAAAAATACAGTGTTAGCAATGTTCATTGTTTTATTATATCTCCCTTCTTCTTGCCTTCTTCTGTTCTATCTCTCCCTTCTTCGTTCACTCTTTTTGAATAAATTTTCTCATTTTCTCAATATTCATTTTCCCACCCATTCCCTTCTATATTCTAGTCTTTCCTTCCATCTCTCCTCCTTCCTTCTTTTCCATCTCCTTCCATCCCTCCTTGCTGGCAAAGACTCACTTGGCCTCCCTTGACATGAAAACAAGCCTGGTTGTCATGGCAACCTCCTGTAGTCCACATGAAGTGATGCACGTTTATTTTTAGATGCTTCCCATTTAAGACAATCGGAAACGTGTTAACGGGTGCACCCGTTAAACGTGACACACAGACCACGCTGACATTTGATGTCCTCACACATCAGTCTGTGAATCTGTACATCAGGGGTTTTCATTATACCTTATTCATGAATGTACACAGAAGCCAATAAATTTATACTGTATATTCACAGCCAGAACTCATTTATATTCGGTTCAATAATACAAATCTATACAGCATTCACACTTTATGTGTTTCTCTTTGACCAACAATACACGAGTCAGATATTTTTTGATTAAAGTTATTTAGTTGTTATCTGTTAGCTTCCTGTATATACCATAATCGCTGTCAGCAATTCTTCCTGAGAAGAAGAACATAATGAAAAGGAATCTTGTCTGAGATGTAGTATTGCCCTGTTGTTGCTTTATTTTGAGCTCAAATTCAAAATTAGATACTAAATCATAATGAAAAAGTATAATTTTAGAAAGAGTAATTTAGGACAGTTATGCTAGGAATGTTTGGCTAAGCATTCATTAAAAAAAACCAAAAAAACAGAAAATATGCACACAACTTGTCTTTTGAGTCTTACAATTAAAAGAACCATAAAAGAGAAGAATATGAACTAGTTTGTATTGATACAACGTTCAGTGCTTGTAATGCTTGTCATTTAAATCCTTTGAGAAAATCTTTGCTACAGCTCACTGAAAATCACTTCTGTCTTGCTTACTTAACAGTTGTGTTTTAGTACTGCAAATTATTCATTCTTTAGAATAGCTGACAGTCTTTTTGCAAAGTATACAAATGCAATGTCTAAATTGTTGAATAGATAAGAACTTCAGTTTTGAAGCTTTGGTCAGAGTGAATTTGAAAAAATGAAATAAAAAAAAGAAAGTTCAGAATAATTTGGGTCATTGTGCAAATGTCATCTTTATCTTTTGGCAGTATTCAACTGTTTTACTCTTACGTAAACCATTAACAAATGCCTTCCAATGTGGCTGTATCCTTCATGCACTTATGCAACATTGCTGTTGCTGAAGCTGTGGATGAAGCCCATAAGAACTTGGCATGTCTGTATTATCAGATAACTACAGTGAAAAAACTGGCAGCATTTATAACTGGAGAATGGATCGATTAGAAGAGGTCCTTTTGCTATCCAGACAAACCTGGCTGATTTAAAAGGATTCATTTTATGTCTAGAAATGAAATACCTTTCAGCTTTGTCTAAAATGTCATCCTTTGTGTAAGCCTCTCTGTCCCTCTATCACACACAGATATATAGGTTAGTATCCAGGCTCATTCCAGTCCAGATGGCTATTATTTGTCTTGTGCTGGCTGCTTACAGCTTTGTGCTACTTTATGCACTGACATTTGCCAGTGCCACTGATGCCTCTTGCCCACTCTAATAACAGCTTGTGCCAACACAAAGGAGCCCACCTGGCATTTTGCTGGCATTGTTTGAGCAAATCTCTTTTACAAGTATTGTCCCACTTCCACCTTTACACCATATTGGTTTGTCACACTCTGTTCAGATGTCCACATAGTGGACCTAATTAACAACAGGTGAAACATCTGCTTTTCTTGGCCATTTGATCCAATCAGCCAAGGTTCTGAGGTCTGACTTTATCCCAGAACTTTGAAACTAATGTCTCATCTGGTCATATCTATTGCAGATGAGCCTTGATTGAAGTTTTGCTAATTGTAACAAATGTAGATTTGTTTGCCACTCTAGTGTGGCTCAATAAATGGCAGTGCCAGTTTGTCAACTCATTTCACTGCTTTGGTAAAACTGCCCAGGAACTTATTGATGAATTATGTAATGACTTTTCACTGAGCACCAATGTAAGGATGAAGTCTGTGGTTTTGACTGAAATGCTATTTGAAATATTTGTGACACATATTAGTGTTCCACAAAGCTTAAATTGTAATCCCAATCACAATCAAATTTTTGCTTTGGTTTATAGACAGAATATGTGGGAAACTAAAGACATTCTCTTTAACCTTTAGTTGTATTTCAGTTCATTTTTTAAAAATTTGGTTTTGAATAATAAACATGGAAATAGTTTTGAAGTGGGCCATGCCAGAAATGTTTTGATAACCACTGTACTAAGCAAAGGTTGTGACAGTCACAAACATTACAGCATATTAATTTAAGTGTTATACCATTATACTCTTCTTCTTCTTCCCATTTTACTATTTACCATTATTGAGAGCAGCAGCAGAGTTACTGTGAAGATGTTAGCATTAAACTCACCAAAACAGTCTCATGAAGCTTCTTGTATGGCTGTAGACTCTAAGTCCAGTTCAAAGACAGGCTGTTGTCAGAGCTGGAGTTAATGTAAAGCTAAACATGCACTATGGAGCACGAGAAACTCCTGCAACAGCAACTTTCAACATCATTTGTTATTCACTACTGCATCAATAGTTGAAGTGGATGTAAATTACATCATAATACCAACAAAACAGTAGAACAGTTATGCCATAATAATGATATACTGTATATGAGCTAACACCCACATAAATGAATAAAATCTTTGGTCTGAGACAAGTACAACTGAGGTTGTTGAGGTTACAAAATTAAAAACCAGTTCCTTCATTGTACAGTATACCATATTATGATTTATCAGCCAAAACATGCAGTGATTGTCATTTTTTTTGTTGCCTGAAATATAAAAAAACAACTGGGGTAGAGGCATTTGACTTAAAGACACAATATAACAAGCATGCATTGAAGGCTTTTCAGTTGTGATCCTGTGTAATCATGTTTTTAGACTGCTATGCTGGAAGACAAATTACACAAGAACACCGCAAGACATTAACTCAATAAGAAAGTGAATTGTTTCATTGAGTTATGCAAATGTAATCAACATTAGTGTTAACATATGCATGACACGTGTAGCCTGAAACTAAAGTACACAAAGTATATCCATGACAAATAATGTGCGTAGACAGACATACAGATGATGTGTAGAAATGCCATTATTGACTAATTAATAATAAAGCTGAAATAAAAACAGTGATTGGAACAGTGACTGGGGCTTTGGTTAGTTTGTTTGGTCAGGTGAGCTAAAAGTACAAATTAGCATCAGTAAATAGAAATCAATCAGTACATAACATTTTATTCATTGAATTAGTTAAAATCCATTTCTAGCTGTGCAGGAGAAATTGCACATTAAAACAAGGCTAAATTATACTGCAACAACCTTTGGTATGCTAATAGTCAATGCTTACATAAACCTCTTCTTCAGCCAGACAGTGAGTCTCACATTTTTCCTGCCAGAATCATTTTTAGCTGTCATTCTCAGTTATGATTCATCATCAGCAGCAGCAGTGAGGTATATAGTTTCTTTTAACTGGTTTGTTAATCAGCTCATCTCAAGCTGTACATCAGTATGGTTTTAAAAGTATAATTAAGAAAGGGCAGGTCCTCAGGAGCTAGAGTGACACGGAGACAGAGGGGGAGGGGTAAGAAGGGACCGAAGAAGACAATAGTACAGTTTTTATTAATAAAATAAAATAATACAATAAAATATATTAGTGAAATAAAGTAAAATAATTATTATTATATAATAATTATTACTTTTGGGGGGTTTTGTCTCGTCAAAACTGGTCTCACAGTCTTAAAATGTTTTTTGCTTTGGTTTCATGGCTGCAGTTCTTCCGACCTTCTGATATTGTGGTTTTGATGAAGTAATTTCAAGCAAATTTTATGTTTAATAATGAATGTTTTTGGACCATGCCATCCTATTAAAGTAGGATGATTTTTAAACCTCTAATTGGTGTAATGATCCTAAATCACCTTGTTGGGGGTTATTTTGATAATGCTCTAATATCCAGCTCCCTGCACAGTTTGTTTCTTAAAATTCGGCTGAAAGTGTTAACAAGCTAAATGCTCCTGTCTGATTATTGCACTCAACGAATTGTTATTCACAGAGTTAGACAAAAAGAATTATAGGTCATGTTTGTGTATTTGTCTGCCTTCTAACATGGGAAGTGATAACCACTTTCACAATAAAACCATATTTCAGTGAGGCAGGAAATGCATTCTTTTACTGACTAACTGTGACTTATTATAATGGTCAGATATCTCTTATATCATATACATGTATGTCATTCTATTTGTCTTATTTGAACAAGATGAATAACTACTAAATAAAAACACATTTGAATGAATGGAAATAAAATTAATTATAGACTACACTGTTAAAATTCCAACTCATATGTTAGAAATATGTGGAAAAACTCAATTAAAATGATAAATGCAAATGTATGTATTTGATATTATCAATAACTCGGCCTTAGCTGTATCTTTGTACAGTACAAATGCAGATAATATGTTAATTTTTAGCCACCAAAAAGATACTAGCTAAGAAGCTACAGATGCTGCTGGGGCTTCTGTAGATTTAACAGTTAGTAATTTTAGGACACTTTAAAAAAAGTTTGCAAAGCATTCATAAAATAGCAGAAATTATGCACACAGCTTAATGAGTCTTAAGTTTTTTATTTAGTTCAATATTTGTTTTGCATTTTCAATAGTCTGGATTCCCGTCTTAGTTATTTATTTTTTATTGGTGACTGCTGGGCTTAGCTGTTTAATTTTAGTGGTGGTCCTTAACTCAACCCTTCTTCTAATTTGGCTTACTTATGTCTAATAATTTATTATTATTTTATCTATATAGTTGTATGACTGCAACCTGCATGGCAACTCATGTTTTTTGCAGCACACTGGGCTTTCACCTGTAAAGAAATTACAGCAGTGTTGGTTTGCCCCCCTGCCTGGTTCTATAGCTCATGGTGGGCCTGTTTCGACTCAGAACTCTATTATACCAGTAATGACTTTATATAACTATTGATATTTTTATATATGTATATTTTTTCACTTTTGTTTGCAGCCTTTTCACCTATCTGTTTACATTTTCTGACTTAATGCAACTGCACTTATGTTTTTGTGTGGTTGTAAGTACGAGAGTGTGTTTATGTTTTACATTATCTGTACAGATGTACAGTATGTGGGTGTGAACAGGTATTCAATATGTGTATATATTAGAACATTTGATGGGTAGAATCACATTGTTTTATTATTTTGAAATTTTTCTGGTTATGACTTATTAGTTCCTTGGTTATATTATGTGATCTCCAGACACATGAATGTTCATGCACTATATGTTATGTGTGTGTATGTTATTTGTCTAAAAAAACTTGCTCTCTTTCTCTCTTTTTTGAAAGTCAATGAACTGGAAATATCCATTACTTTCAGTTGAAAGGCAAAAGCAAAACTGACTGAGCAGTATGTTGACTGTTATATAACTGGCATACAACAAACACACCAATATTACAGCTGTATGCTCCTGAACCTGTTTTGCAGATAAAATATTCCCACTGGTGTTGTGTTTGTAGCTCAGCACCACTGTTCTAATATCCTCATCACATTTGAGTAACGACCCCCCTGGGCTTGTCCCTGGCATGATGTTTTGTCATATTTGTTACCACCCTGCTCTCTCCATAAAGTTAAGGTGCCATCTGTCAGTTTTGCACCCTGTTTCTCTGAGTGGCAGGTGCTCTTGAATCTGCCAACCACCTGGTGTGTACAAAGCAAAGAGCCTCCATCAGAACATGTCATTAGCTCTAGCATTCACTTACAGTACATTTTACATACAAAATACAAACATGCTCATATACCCTGCTTTGTTAGAGCGGTGTGCAGATAGGGGAGTGGGAAAGCAGACAGTGCCATAAAAGAAAGTGTTGACATGGTCACTGGTGGTGGCATTGCAAGTCATGAGCTTGTCTGACAATCTAATTAAATTGTGCAGACTATCAGCTGCTTACTTCCACAAATCAGCAGCAGATGATGCCATGATATGAGAGGCCACCAGTCACCATAAATTACAGGAATGATCCTTTATCTACCTTTCCTGCATTGTTTACATCAACTTGTGTCTAACCTTGTGAGTAGTGGTTATCATTATGACCAGAAAATGGACTCATGAACAACCTGACCAGCTGACTCATCACCATTCTTCAGTCTTGCCATTCTTCAGTCTAGTGTTGCAGTAATAGAAAATGTGTTGTAGGTGATATGTACATTCACACACCTTTAAAAAGCAGATAGAGAAATTTCATATGGTCGTTGGCCTGCAAATGTCTTGCAAGCAATTTTACTTAAATGTATTCTTCTGCATATATTTCTGTATAATGCTGGGCCTTTCCAAGACTAGAGTCAGAATCATTAGTTATATATTTCACCAAGAAAATTAATGGCAATTTCAATAGCACTGTCAAGTCAATTAGATCAGAGCTTCATGCCCACTGTTAATATAATAATGTGTGTGTGTGTGTGTGTGTGGGGGGGGG
>VUQI01044193.1:41016-61081 GCA_015106735.1 Paratilapia polleni | reverse complement strand
GTAAGACTGCAACTCTGCTTCCTGGTCCCAACTCTGGATAGTCACATTTTGGGGGGTTTAATAAATTCTGCCATATTTCTAGAAATGAGAGCTGCTCCATCCAAAGTGGGATGGATGCCGTCTCTCCTAATAAGACCAGGTTTTCCCCAGAAAGTTTCCCAATTATCTATGAAGCCCACCTTGTTTTCTGGACACCACTCAGACAGCCAGCGATTTAGAGAGAACATCGTCTCTGGAGTCTCTAGCTTCAGGTTTCCGAGAATAGAGTCACCAATAACCAGAGTTTTTTCCTCAGTGGGTGTGTCGCTGAGGGGGGAAAATCGATTTGAAAGGTTTACATGTGCTACTGTCAGCACACGAAATGGCTGATGATCTAGGCCTACACCAAAACCCAGCTCTGCCTCTACCTTATGTGATCTGTACAATATGTCATATTTAGACCATGCATGCGAGTTCCTCATTCCTAAACTTCTTGTGTTTTTGCTTCTCCTTTCTTGTCTGTAGTTGAATTTTGAAGAAAAAAAAAAAAAAAACTTCAAAGATCACAAAATATAGCATGAAAAGTATAGACAGTGTTTGCAGTGGACACTTTTCATTGTTTTTAACATTCGGTTTCACTTTAGCTCTTTGTATGTTATTGCACACGCAAGAGCAGCCCACCAACTGGTTGTGCCACATACTTTGTACACCTCCATCGACAACAGACGCTCTCTGCAGGTAGACGGGCCGTTCCCAAACTGCCAGCAGACTGAGAACACGCTATCCCTGCTGAACCATAATTCCCACTTCAGGTGGACAAACTGGAGATACAACATATCTCTGTATGTATGGACAACTGTTTACTATTTCTGGCAACCTTTTTGACTTGTAGGTTGTATTTTGCATTCTTCATAGAAAACAAAACAAAATAAAAAATTTAGAAGGCTTTGAAAGTTTGTCCTTACCTGAATTTTATGTAATTCTTCTCCTGCTTCTTCCAGGTTTGATTGTAACGCTCTTGTACTTTGTCGATGACTTCCCTGTGACATACACAGATCCAAACACACAGTCAGGAGTATCATACCTGCATGGCTGACATGACTTTATTTTTCATGATGACATAAACAATGAGGTTGCTTAGGGAAAAGCTATGACATGCTATGTTTTATCTCACTTGCAGCCTTTGCAAAGCTCAGAGGGCTTTGGGGCGCTTTTCTTTTGAGGAGGCAGTCGGTAAGGTTCCACATGACTGTAAAAAAAACAAAATACAGATAATACAGATGAAGAAAATCCAGATAAAACAGGTAACATATCATTTTTCAAATCCTACTTTTAAGAATTTCACTGCTGTTGTCTGTTGTTTACATGTCCTGGGTGAACAACCATGACCTTAAAGTGTTGTATTGTTCGAGTCAGTGTCAAGCACTGTACTTTACAAAGAAAAGATGGACTGTGGGAAGGAAATGTTATCTTGGGTCCATCCAGCCTGCATAAAGACAAAATTATTCAGTATGGAGTTTGTATTGATGATTTGAGGTTCTTTCGTAATGCTGACTTGCAAGACTTCAATGGATATTAAACGTGCCTTGAATTTACTTTACAAGTGACAGTGTGGATCTCTCTTTAGAGAAACAAACTTTTTGGACCTTAACATTTCTATACATATATCTACATATATCTACAGATCTGGGAGCGGTGCATAATACATTTTTTGGCAAGGATACAGATGGCAACTGCATCCTGTTTGCATCATCACTAAAACCTTTACATCAAAGGAACAGAGAAGCATCTAAGTACCTCTTTTTGCTCACTCACAGTCAACAATTTGCTGTAATATCATCATATGGAACTAGGATGTACACAACCTGTTCACTTTATTAGGTACACCTTGCTAGTACTGGGTTGGACCCTCTTTTGCCTTCAAAACTGCCTTAATTCTATGTAGCATGGATTCAACAAGGTGCTGGAAACATTCCTCAAAGATTTTGGTCCATATTGACATGATATGTCGCGCAGTTGCTGCAGATTTGTCGGCTACGCATCCATGATGTGAATCTCCTGTTCCACCACATACCAAAGGTGCTCTATTGGATTGAGATCTGGTGACTGTGGAGGCCATTTGAGAGCAGTGCTGTCATGTTCAAGAAACCAGTTTGAGATGATCTGAGCTTTATGACATGGCACATTATCCTGCTGGAAGCAGCCACCAGAAGATGGTACACTGTGGTCATAAAGGGATGGGCATGGTCAGCAACAATACTCAGGTAGGCTGTGATGTTTAAATGATGCTCAGTTGGTACTAAGGGGCCCAAAGTGTGCCAAGACAATATCCCCCCCACCATTACACCACCACCAACAGCCTGAATCACTGATACAAGGTAGGATGGATCCAGGTTTTCATGTTGTTACACCAAATTCTGACCTACCATCCAAATGTTGGAGCAGAAATTGAGACTCAACAGACCAGGCAACATTTTTCCAATCTTCTGTTGTCCAATTTTAGTGAAACTGTGCAAATTGTAGCCTCAGTTTCCTGCTCTTAGCAGACAGGAGTAGCACCCAGTGTGTGTCTGCTTCAAGGTTCAACATCTTGTGCATTCATAGATGTTCCTCTGCATAGCTTGCTTGTAACAAGTGGTTATTTGAGTTACTGTTGCCTTCCTATCACCTCAAAGCAGTCTGGCCATTCTCTTCTGACCAGCCCGTCTGGCACCAACAAACATACCACGTTCAAAGTCACTCAAATTACCTTTTTACCCCATTCTGATGCTCAGTTTAAATTTCAGCAGGTCGTCTTTATCATGTCTACATGCCTAAATGCACTGAGCTGATGCCATGTGATTGGCTGACTGCATTAATGAGTAGCTGAAGAGGTGTGCCTAATGAGGTGACTGGTTAGTGTATTATACAATGATTTTTTTAAAAAGATTCCTCAACCTCCTTTTAAAGGAGCTGTCACTGAAGCAGACAAGCTGGTTCACAGCTATTTAAGGGCAAACAATTTTTCTGTTTTTTTTTCACTAATCTTGTCGTGTCAACATGAAGATACTATGAAAATATGTACATTTATACTTTTAGAAATATATATACTTTTATTGTTTGAACAAAAAAAATCTATCACAAAATTGATCAAACACAAAGAGAGAGACATGCAAAACCCTTTAATCCATAACTTTTGTTAAAGTTGCCAAGATGGTGTGCATTTCCTCTAAACAGAGCCATAATAATTATGAATCAAGTGCTTGGAGGTTGGTAAGAGTGTTAGTCATGGCACAACCTCTTGCCAGTTTGTTAATATTTAAAATATATATAATGATCACTTTTCAAAGAGGAACCTTAAACGAACAGAGTTGGCATTAATGATACAAGAATAAATGAATAACAGAGTTGACCACCATTAGTTAAAAAAACAAAACAAAAAAAGACATAATTTTTTTGTCTGACTCTGAACTTTTAAAACCACTTTTAAATGTAAAGTGGTGCGCCGACTGGAGCATACAGAAAGAATAATATTCAAAGACATTCGTGCAAGAACAACGAGGTGTGTCACCAAATACACACTTCAGGTTTGTCAAGGTTTAGCTGTAATGATTCAGCGTCACACATATATTAAATTATTTACAATAGATGAAATAGATAATAATAATACTATAATCCTACTACTAGAAATAATAATAATAATAAAACAACAATAATCCATTTGATTTGATAAATAAAATAATCTAAACTAAAAGAGAACAGAATTTTTTTTTCACTTTAATTCAAGTTGAACATGTGCACCAGGAGCCAAAGGCAGTAACAAGTGTGGATGTTTTTGTTGTTTTGTTTTTTATTCATAAATCTTGGCCAAATATTTAGACTTATGTTTGGAAAACGTTTAATATACAGTGCTTAACAAATTTATTAGACCACCACCCAATGTAAGGTTTATGCCACAGCTGCCTTAAATTAACAGTATTGGTAATCACCAAAATCATTTTTTATGTTTCTGTAGTGGTTAATCCAGCAGTATGTACAAGCTCTTTAATCCAAATGATATTTTTAATGCTAAAATATAATTATTGTTGTTATCCATGAATTTTCAAATGCACTGTTTTACAAAATAAAATAAATAGTAATGCACATTATTATTTTTTGATTAAGATGCCAAATTACAGTTATTTACATGCATTCCTTAACAAAAAAAAAAAAAGTTTTAGTGGTTGAATGTTATGCTTGATTAATCTCTGACTTCTCAGAGAAGTCTCTCAGTGTGCCGGCTCAAATTTGGGTATAAAAATGTGAATTCAGTTTGAAATTCTTCGCTCCTGTTCAAAATGGTAAAACATCGAGAACTCACTGAAAAGGAAAGAGTCCTCATTTAAGCACTTTGTGATGCTGGATGGTCTTTCTTGTTTTTATTACAGATGGTCTAATAAATTTGTTAAGCACTGTATTTTGTGTAATTATTAAAAACGGATTCAATATTATTTCTGGAAAAATAACAAAACCACGGTTATTCCCTCACTACTTCATATCTAACACGACTTACTTGACATTTTATAGTTTCAATGAGTAACCTCTCTAATTACCGTTTCGCGTGGCCTTGTTTTATCTCCACATTTGGAGATTTTGAATTTGATTTTTTTTTTTTTATACTATACTTGAAGAACATGGAGTGAATTATTTACTTCTGAAGGTGTATAAACTTTAAAAAATAATAATAATAATTTGCTGTAGTTCGCTACACTATTATTACAAATCTGGACACGTGGTTGTTTTTCCGAGCTCGTGAAAAGTTTGATTTTACAAAACATGACTCATTGCTGTAGACTAAACTGCCCAACATTTACGAGTAGTGGAAATGAGCTCAGCTTTAAACATGTGCAGCGGTAAAAATGCAACATACACAGTAATGCAGCTGTTATATTTATCCAAAAACATCATAACATAAATATAAGAATGCTTTACTTTTGACACTTCAAGTAAATTCCCTGAAAGTGAAACTGATTTCACACTGCTGTATTGCTACTTTTACTTGAAGATCACACAACTTCTTCCACTGGCCTCTTTAACTTTAGCTCTGTAGGCACAAAGGTAGTTATACACTCACTTGTCCTCCGAATTGTACCAGATGAGGGTGGTCATCAGGCTCCCCAAACAGAGGAGAGGGATCATCAAAGATAATAATGACTTCGAGAGCTTTCCCCTCATACCTCTCATACCTCTCCCCTCCTGTTAAGTGTTATCCGTTAGCCGGCTCACCTTCCTCTCTCTCTCTCTCCCTGTCCTGCTTTTACCTTGCACAACACTCACTTGTTTTATCTCCCCCGTCCCCCTGCTTGTGTTCTCAGATTTCCACACTACTGCTCAGACTGCTCTCCCTCACAGTATCTCACGCGCACACACGCCCTCTCGGTCAAGACTGTTACTCTTTTGCCTCGTCTGTCGACTGTTTTACGCACTCATCACTCCCGCCTCCCTCGCTTCCTGTCTGGTTTGTCTCCGTGTTTCTGATTCCTGCTCTGTGAAACAAGCACTAGACATGAAGTCATTTGCATATCATCTTTTACTGCCTCGTCCCCAGTCGTCTGCGCACTTCTACGTTGTGTTTCCTCTTTTCACACTTTGAACCGACGGGCTGTTCCTCCACGTCTCTTTTGCCCGTCCGTCTTTTTTCTTCTGTCTCGCCTTCTTTTGGGCATTTACTCACAGAGACAAAACTCAGTCCACCATTTCTTCTGTAACCCCACAACCACAGCTCTTTCTGTTCTCCGCCCCATTCCCTCAGGCTTCTGCCTCTACTTTCCCCTCCCTCCGCCCACATTGCCTAATCCCTCTCCCCTCTGCACTAAAAGGACGCAGTAACATGAGTGGCCGGTACTGAATTAGCCCACAGTTTGTCTCTCGACTTCACTGGTGTGTTTGAGTGTATGATAGCAGACACATTCAAGACCTATGAGAAGCAGAGCAGGCAAGGGACTGAGGCTGTCCATCCAATCACAGGAGCTCTTAATACCAACCAAACTCTTAGCAACACACACACAAAAGCTGCTTTGATTCCAGTGTCAAACTCTGCTAGCTTTAAGTTAATGTTTCTCCAACTAACAGCTGGAAAAAAAAAAAGAGAAGCCAGAAGCCATAATTCACAACTTGCTCTATGTTGCCAACAGTGTGGTGAAAGCAGAATTAAATTCTTGGAGTAATTCTGAAGGAGGATTATAGGAAATTGGTTGCATTTATGGGTTGTATTTCACAATAAAACAGCCACAAACAGATGATCACACCCAGCTGTCCTGCATTTATCCCACAGGGATTTCAGCTGCCCATGATAAACTCCATGCTGTGCTCAGTGCAATAAAGCAATAATGCTTAGTAATGATATGCTGAAGAAGGCGAGCTGTGTCACAGCAACCTCACCTCTCCAGCCACAAAAAAACTCCAAACAAACAAGTCTTGGACAGTTTCCCCAAACCCTGGCAAAAATCGGGGTTTCCAGGAAACTGCAACCTTTAAAATCAGGCCAGTACGGAAAGAGGGTTGTTAGGGAATGTTGTGGTCCCTGGTCTGTCCCTGGGTTTTGAGTTCTTGAGCCACCCTTCATTTCTTTATATTTTCCAAGAGAAATGGGAAATAGCTGCAGCTATTTACATGGAAATAAGGCAAAAACAGAGTTTGTACAATTTTATTGAACTTGAAAGTCAGTATTTGGTATGACCACCTTTATTCTTCAACTCAGCCTGAAGTCTCTTAGACAAGCTTTCTTGTAATTTCTTTAAGTAGTCTTCAGGAATAGTTCTCCAGGCTTCTTGAAGGACATTTCAGAGCTCTTCTTTGGACTTTCTGACACTGTTCATCTGCTGTAGATAGTTTTTAGGCCTGCCACTTCTTTTGTCCTCCACTTTTCTACTTTCCCCAATTTTTAAAGACACACTGCACACCATGCCAAGTTTTTGACTAACAGCTCTTTGGGAAAAACCTTGTTGGTGCAAAAAATACTATTTTATGCCTGTCGAACTATGTTATCTTTGACATTTTTCATAGATTCAGGCAAAAAAAAAAAAAAGAGAGAGAATAAATGATGTGTTTTTGCAACAGGCTGCTAGTAACAAAGTGCCTAAAGACACAATTTAAAATTGGTTCTTTGCTAAGTTGTCTGTTATGTGGAGACACAACACGGGTTCATCCCTTGAGTTAGGAGCTTTTTTATGCTTGAACATTTTAACAGGTCTTTGTTAAGTGGCTTAACAAACAAAAACATTCCTCTGAAAATGGTCAGGTACAAGGACTGGACTGAAAATGGGTGAAAAAGCAGCCAATGTCCAAAGAAAAACATTTAAAGACCTTCAGAAAGCCTGGAGAACTATTGTGCAACACTATCTTTAAAAAATTAGCAGGTCTGGCTCCTTGGAAGCAAAATATAAAGAAATGAGGGGGTGGCTCGAGACTTTTGCACAGTAGTGCTTTTTGCTTACAGTTTAAACTTTTGATTTTTATTTCCACTCCAGTAATCTTGAGCATTAGGTCTGGTTGTATTTGAGTTCAAGTCACTATTTAGTATTTATGAACTTATGGATTCCTGTTTTGATTTGCTTATTCTAAAAGAGAGTTTGATTTCTTATGATTTTCCTTTATGGGTTTTGTAGTAATTAGCTGTCATTTTGTAATCCTGTGTTTTGGTTCATGTTTACTTTGTTATTGTAGTATGTTGAACTTGTTTAGATTAGTTTCAGTTTTAGTCTTACTTCAGAATTCCTGTTTTGAATTTAGTTTGGTTTCCTAATTTGGTTGTTTAGTTTCTTTAGTGTTTCCCTCACAGTTCCTTCCTCTGACTCATCTTGCTGTGCTTCTGCATTTGTCCTCAGTGTTCGCTCTCTCTGTGTTCATGTTTAGTGTGAGCCTTCTTGTCTCCACATTTATCATTTGTCTTCTGGTCCTACCTTGTGATTGTTTTCTGCTGTGTAATCCCTTTCACTTGTGTCTTGTTCCCCACAGGTCTCCACTCTCCTTGTCAGCTCACTGTGTATAAATAGGCCTGTCTGCTTCTTTATCTTTGTCACATCATTTGTCTGTGCTCCCCATTGTGCTGTTTATTTGCTTCATGTGATTCTCTGTGATCTCCATACACCATTCTGGTTTTGTGGACTTTGTGACTCTAGTCTCCAGTGACCGCCTGGGACTATTAAGAAAGATGTGCGTGGTATGTTTATTTGTGTTACCATGCAAAACCAAATTAACTCCGTAGCATGTTTTGTATATACATGTTTAAATATATAATGGTAATTCATAAAAATGTTTGCTATTCAAATTCCAACATTCAGTGGAAGCAAATAAAAAAAGTCCTTTCCACTGCACCAACGTTTCCTAGTTATATCCTGATCTATAGAGCAATAACAAGCTTACCCCTTGGGGAGAAGATGCACACTTACACGACCTTTCATGCATCATGAGACACTAGCAGGAATGTGGACAGAAATGTGAGAATTTTTTTTTTCCATCTGCATGGAGACTCAACAATAACAACCAGGTCATGGCAAGAAAAAAGGGAACCACTGCCACTAGTGTATCATAGGAGAGCCAGACAAACACGTTGCTTCACTGGCTGTCTGTTAATTCAAACATCCAGATGTCTGGTTTCCCGTCATTACAGGTTGCCCTGCTGCCTCCCACAACATTAGCTTTTTACAGACAATACCATTTCAGTCCAAAGACCCCATTAGTTATTTAACCACATTAAAGGCAAAGGTAATTTTTCATAACATTCATAATCTTGTAACACGGGAAATTTCCTCAGCATTGTGTAGCTCTGTGCCTGTATATGTAAACCTGGTTTACTGCCACCTGGGGCTTTCCCTGAAGGTACAGTGAGCTTCCTCTCATGCTTTGTGCTAAAACGGTTCTGTGCTGCAAACATCAGTCTGCATGTTTCCTGCCATTGTCAGTTTTCTATTCATTCGTTTAATGCAACAGCAAAGAAAAAAGAGAAGAACTGAATAGTTTCACCTCTTTACACCTCCACAAACCAAATCAGATATCAAATAATCGGATTCCATCTTCCTGCATGTAAATATTTTTTTCTATCTTTGCTATATGCAGTATTTGAGTGTTGACTGTTGTTCTAACTATAATTTACAAAGCTATGTGAAGCTTCAGCCAGTCCATTTTTGTAAGTTGGGTTTTTTTTTTAAGCCAAACTACATGTGGGGCTCTGTGGTAATGTAGGTTGAGATGAGGGCTGTCTTCCTTCCTGTTTTCAACTCCACCATTACTGTGCTGGTGTTTAAGAAACATTTATACCAGAATTAACTCAGTTTTTCTTTTTAATGTTTCCTGACTCTTAGAAAAATCCTACTGAAATATTTCAGCAATAATGAAGATAGTCATTAGTTCTCATCAAACATTATCTGCTTCCGTTCTCAAAAGATGTTTCATACTTTTAAGAGATCACAGTCCACTTAGGTTTGGAACAACTAAATCTTCAGCAGGCTATATATTTTCTCCTGTTTATTTATTTTTGATTGTGCACTTTTTTTTCTCCCTAATTAGCTCCGACTGAAGAGGCTTGGCTGAAATCCTTCTCATGGATGTCATTATGACCTCTGGGACCTCTTGGCCACTTTATGGAATATTTGGTGAGTTTTATCCAGCTGTAAACCCTTAAATTGTCATCACGCAGCTCCCAGCTTCCAATGGCTGTGACTCTTGAATGTCTCCACTGGGAAGTGCGCATTATTGGGGTCATGTGGTTTGGAACAGCTGATCCCTGTGCATTCCAAGACTGCTTAGCATGAGGAGTGGTACCCTAATGCCTCCATGGTCTGTTACCTCCATGCACAGCTCACAAACACACCCTGTGGAGAAACCAATAAGCAGCAGGATATCCTGAGTACAAGGCAAACAGTCATTTAGTGACGAACACGCATAATTTATGCTTCCTCCAACACAATAGACAATATAATAGTCTCCATTCCAAAGTATTATGAATTAATCTTTAATATCCTGAATAGAGTCAATGACTGATGTTTTTGTGTGTGTGATACAAAAATGATAAGCATGAAAAAAATATAAAGGCAATCAAAAATATTGAAATTCTTCTTTGAACACACACAGTAAAAGGTAACTGCCTGTAGCTCCCTAGCACAGATATCTGTTCTCAGGAACAATAGCACTTTGTTAAACTAAGTACACCTGCATAGCGTCTCAGAGACTAATAGATCTCTGTAATTAGAGGACCAGATAATGTTTTATCTCTGGCAGATGATTAACTTGAGCAGATGTCAATGACCTTGAAAGAGGTTACCATTTAGATTTTTTTAACGTAACTTCAAGATCATGCATTAGCGCGTGTGTGACTCTCTGCACTTTCTACTGGGTCATAGATTTCTAAACATTTTGATGCATATTAGTTTACTTAGAAAATTCCTTGGTTGGCATTTAAATCAAACCTTTAATATTTCCCATGTGAGCTGCAGCCACTAGATGGCAACAAACCTTTAAAATTATAAAACTTTATTTAACCAGTTTTGCATAGAAATGATGGACAGATTTAACAGGATAGTTGAGAAAAATAAAAGAGAGGTTTTCATCAGTTAGACCTATTATAGATCTCTCTCTCTATATATATATATATTCTGGTTTGAATTGTGGTTCAATGGAGGTCATGACAGTGGCCTGGTAGAGTTAACTGAAGGATTACTGTTCCTCAGAAAGCAGGAAATAAAATTAATCATGAGTGGATTAGTCACGGAGGGTCTGAAGTTAAATTTGTGTTCCCAGATGAAAAGCTAATCTGGTGAGAAACATGACTAAGCAAGTTAAAAGGTGGGAGGCGCATGATCCAAACATGGTATTCAAAGTGCTCTCCAACTGATGAGAATCATTCACATTCAATCAGTGATAATTTTCTTCTTTTCAGTTCAGAAAATTCAGACTCCTGCATCTTAAGACATTACTCAGATAACTTGTTCAGTTCATTTTACAATTACAGGTTTTGTTTACCCTTCTGATTTTTGTCATTTAAGGACATTTTTTATTTTTTCCAAAGCGAACTTTAACAAATATTATCGTTGTAAAATATTGAAAGAAAGTGAGAGTTCACAGTTTAAGTGTACTTTTTTTCCTTTTTGTGTGCTATTGTTCTGCTCTTTGTTTGACAGCAGTCCGTCTTTTCAAAGAGAATAAGAAGGCCTTTTCTCTTCAGACTTAAAATAACAGAATACCCATAGCTATCCATGTGTGTCATTGCTGGATTAAAAGATATATGGTCACTGTTGACTTCGGAGGACAGATTGCTTGTTCTCCCTGTGCCTGCATGGGTTTTCTTCATGTGCTCCTCTCATCCAAAAATGGATGTTGACATGGGGAACAGCAGTTTGACAAAAGAATCAAATTCAAAGGTACACTTTTTAGCTTTTATTCACCTTTTTCTTTCGATCATGCAGAGAAAACAACTTGTAAGCTGATCTGGATTTAAGTCTCTTTGCCAGTTACCCAGGATGTCAAAAATGGTTTAAATTCAATGCATAATCAGTGTGCAACAATGTGTTGACAATTCTCGGTCTTCTGTGGACACCGCTGCACATTTTACAAACAGCATGTGCATATATCTCTGAACGCATCACTGGGGCAGCAGTCCAAGCAGAGCTGCCCAGACCTACGCCTCCAGTATTGAAGGCCAAACAATTCAGAAGGTTGACTAAACACACAGGCGCCTGGACAAACAGGGGCCTGAGGGGCACTGTGCTTCGCCCCCCCCAGGACATTCCCATTTCTGGGAAAAATGCAGAGTTGTCTTCCACAGTGTATAACTGTAAATACAACTATATAATGTTAAGCAATATAATTTGCACTACAAGTAAGAAGCAAATATGCTACTTACACATGCAAACCACTATATTGTTTATTTGTAAAAGACCGCCCCCTTCCCACTCATGTGCCTCACAGCAGCTGAGGCTGAGTCCACTGCCTGCCTATTGCCTCTAAGCCAATTTTCAACTGTATTTCTGATATTTACACGATTCTTTGTGCCATCGTATTTTTAAAAAAAAAAAAAATCCTGAAATGGGCTCTGTGCATCATCCCACACCGGTCATATTTTGACAGTTGTGGGAATCAAATATCACATAGTGAAAGTTGGGGTAATTTCAATCTTCCAACTTTGGGGCCAGCAATATTGTGCTGCCCTGCTGGTTCCACCACTGTTGCACCAGAATGGGTTTTTTGTTTTTTTTGGTGGAAACGCATTGAACCAGTTTTAAATTAGGCACTGGGTCGGTGGGGAAAAAGTTAACCACGCACTGCCATCCAAAGATTTTAACCATAGACTAAAAATGTTACTTTGTAGAGCAGAGGGGAATACATAATTAACACATTTGTAAAATATTTTTAATGCTCATTAAGGCATTATTTGAGAGAACTGAATTTTTTAAGAGGTGCAAATTGTATCATTTTTTACACTATGCTCATACATTAACGGGATTGTCTGGTTATTGAATGGCAGTGCATGTACTTCTACATTTACATTGTCTAGGTTTTATTGGTGGGGCGGGGCTGGTTGCTTTTTAGGCTTTGCATACATATTTGATTATATTACATGTGTTGTATGCATTTGGATTTTATGGCCCATTTATTACTGTGTGTACCTGCCCAGGAACAGCAGATGTATGGTCCCTAACAAATCTAAAACTAACAGATGATGGAAGTAAGTACAGGAGACCATTCGTGTGTTTTATGTACACTTTTATTGTCAGCACTTGACGGTTGGCAGTCAGGCAGGACAAAAAGAGCCAGATTACTTCTTGGTCTCCTCCTCCTTGGACAAGTTCTTGATGATCTCCTCCTTCTTGGCCTGGAGACGCTCCTCTCTGCGCTTGCGGGCCTCCCTTGTCTTGGAACGACGAGCCTCGGCCTGATCGCTGTAGGACAGAGAGAAGCACAGATGTTCATGAAGTGCGTGATCATAGCCAACACAGCTCGACTGCCTCTTCTCTGACTTTGAGCAAAGAAGTTTAATACTGATTTAAACATCATCGATAAAAGCTTAACAGTATACAAACCGTGCGTGAACTGGCTTTGAATTCAAAAGAAGTTATGATTGTTCAGTTTGTTTTTAAGTTTAAATCCTTAAACAAACTGAAGCACTTGAGGCTGAGACTGTTACTTGCATCAGGGCAGAACAGAAATACTGATGTCTCAGACTCTTCAACTGCTGCACAACAAAATTATGCAGAGGTACTAAACACAACTGTTTCTTCAGTGGAGTGCATAGACAATTAGTGCTAAAATCAGAAGTGTTTTTGCTTCCGAACAAACAAAACTTGTTCAAAGTTGCTGTGGAGAGGTCGCTGAACAAACTTATGTATCATGAACCACAGGACAGGCACTTCTCTAACAGACTGATTCAGTTTTGCTGCAACAAAAACAGATACAGAAAATCTTTCAAACCTCAAGCAATAACTTTACAACACAGCACATCTGTGTAGCAGACAATTCTCTATACTCTTATCTTTATTTCAACCCTCCACTGTCCACTTCTATTACTTTTATTGTACTTGATTTTCTATTTTACTGAGCCATTTTCAGCTTTTGCATTAGATTTTATTTAGATTTTTACTTGTTGAGCTAATTTAGTTTCTATTTCACTGAGTTTTTTTCTTACCTTTTTCAAACCATTTCGTTTTGTCATTTTTTATTGTGCTTTTCTAATTTATTAAACTATTGCTTTATTTTGTTGTTGTGTATGTAAACAATTTTGGCTGCAGGTGCACAGCAAAACAGACTGAATTCTGGTTTCATGTGGTCACAGAACATCTTTTAACCAAGTAATAGGCCTTATTGTCCCAGATGAAGGTGTAACAATACTTACGCCAGGAGCTTCTTGCGGGCCTTGTCTGCCTTCAGCTTGTGAATGTGCTCCATAAGGATGCGCTTATTCTTGAACACGTTACCCTTCGCCCTCAGGTAGAGGCTGTGGTACCTGAAAGAGAGCATAGGGAATTAAATCAAAGATCACCACAAAAAAAAATGAATGCAAAGGATTTGCAGGCAAATCTTTAACCCTTGAATGATACCAGAAATATAAGCAGCCTTCACTGAGCTGAATTTATGAGCTGCAGATTTCGAGCTCAGACACAGAACAGCTACAAACCAAATCAACCCAATTTCAGAATAAAATCTGCTTTCCAGGGGATAATGAATTATGTCAAGATCACTAAAGCACTTAAGAACCTACATGTGCCTGTCAATCTTCTTGGACTCCCTGTAGCGACGCAGCAGACGACGCAGGATCCTCATGCGGCGCATCCAGGTCAACTTCTCGGGCATACGGGCGTTGGCTGTACCCTTTCTCTTACCTGGACACAGGGAATAAAAAAAAGACATGTCAACTGGCCTGGTAATAAAAGACCAAAGATGGGCTGACTCTGAATTAGTTTTGTCATTCATCATTTAAAAACTCTGATTACTTTCCTATTTCACCAATACAAGTTTCAACGTACCGTATCCCATGTGTCTTCCCTTGCGACGTGCCATTGTGTTCTTGCGGCAGCGGGCCCTGGAGTGGACCGTAACAGGTTTGCGGATGATAAGGCCATCCTTTACCAGTTTACGGATCTGCTGGCCTGAAGGGAACAAACACCACTTCATACTACATATCACTGGCTGATATTGATTGATTACAGATTAAGGCTGCTCAACTATGGCAAAAGTTAAACAAAATCACGATTACTTTGGTCATTACTGTAATCAGTTATTTAACATGATTATTAACCTTTATTATTAACAAACACCATGTCTTTTTGTAGGGGATTTTCTTGAACTTAAAACACAGTTAAAACACATAAATTAAGTTGAGGCAATGGGAGAGACAGGGTCTTCCGGTAGATAAATTTAACCCCGACTATGGGATGTTTTTGACCGTGGCCCATCTCACAAGGCCACCCGCAGGTCTGCCTCCACCACGGGGTATCTAGAGGTGCAGACTGAGGCAAACACAGCAGCCACTGGATGAGCGACAGAGTCGAAGCACACAGACAACTACCACTTGCTAAAGTGAACCAGGTGAGAGACCCTGAGTGATATGCAACCATTACAAATTCCTTCAACAGATTCACCTACTAAAATCTTTTTCTTTTTTTGCACTTTTTCTAGATAGATCTTGCTGACCAAAGGATCTCTCTTAGTTATTTTGGGTCAAGCTGCATAATGAAAATGAATTATTGTTGGAAACCAAAATTGCAGCTGAGATTAAAATCTAGTGGTTTTCCCAACCCTATTACAGATATTCCTGCATCAGTGTACATGCTGTCTGATGCACTGATATGAAAACTGCCCCCTTTCCCCCAGACAAGATGCAGAAAAAGAGGCTTGGGGCATTTATGTGTCATCACATAGTTTGTCCAGCTAAGCAGTTCTGAATGGTTTAAGGTGCTCTCAAGCACTGTCAATACACGTAACGGTAGCATCACAGCTGAAGAGACTGTGAGCAGAGTCAAGCTGAGCATTCACTGTAAAGTTATAAAATATACTGCTGCAAAGTTAAATAATAACCTCATTTTCTCTTCAAAATGCTCTCTACATAAAAACATCATCTGATATATTAGTATCAGAGAGTTTTTTTTTTCTTAAATAAGCCCCAAAAATTCAGTATAGTTCAGGCTCTACTTTCATTCAACTTAGTCCCAAAGCTGCAGTTTAGCTTCTGTGACACTACACTTGAACTTATTAGTCCACCTATGAAGCCAGTGGGCTGTCCTCTATAAATGTGGATATTCAAGCTGTGGCTGTTTACACAAAGTCAGTCTTCTGGGTGAAAACGGAGCCAAAGTTTTAAAGGCCTGAAGCTGAGTATCAGGCTCTGAGTATTTAATGACAGATGCTATTAAGCTGTATTATGAACATGGTAAAAATCAGCCTCTGTCAGAACTTGACTCATACTAAAGAGGAGGACCAGGATATTTCAGCCTGTTGCCTCAGTTACTGTATATCTTTAAAACTACGTGTGATTGCCCTAATAAATGTATTGTGCATTGGTTGTGCAGGCCATTGATCCTATTTAGCTGATCTGATTCTCTGCACCAGTTTTGTTCACACACGTATAGATAATTTTATTTGAGGCAGTGAACTTTAACACTGAGACACAAATAAAGCCGAGAGGCTGAAGGGACAGACTACAGGGCGACTTGTTGCTCTGCTTACGGGAGTTGGCGTTGGCGATCTCATTGGTCTCGTTGGGGTCCAGCCAGACCTTCTTCTTGCCGCAGCGCAGAACGCTGGAGGCCAGCCTCTTCTGGAGCCTGAGCATGCTGCGGGATGTACAGACAACAGCCGGTCAAAATTTCAGCTACAATTAGACCTTCAACCTCTGTGTCCATAAACTAAACAAGCTGTATTAGACCTTCAACCTCTGTGTCCATAAACTAAACAAGCTGTATGTGCTTAAAAGGGAGTCGAAGTGTTGTGACGCTGTGTAACAATCTGAGAAGCTGTTGGTTAAATGCTAGCTGACCGGCTAACTGCCAGCCGGGCTGACAACATGGCCTCTCCGTCTGCTACATCGTGTCACACAAAGCCCCGTAAAACTGTGGGATGTTGGCTTCGGAAGGATGTATAAACTCAACGTATTTATAAAAAAGAACTTCGTGTGTCTTAGTAAAATGATATAAGGTTAGAAGTTGTACATTTTAACGGTTAAATTCTGACTTTTACTGTGCAATCAACACGAATCCTACCTCATGGCTGCTACTTCAGTAGGAAAAGGAAGGCTTGAGAGACGAACCGGAAGCTACCATGTCAGAGGAGAGTCCATTTCTGATCTATGAAGGACCTCGGTGGTAACTCGCACCACACCGGACATTATTATTGCTGTAATTTTTTTCATAGTGGTATTATATGTCCATGTTCGAAGAATGTATAGATATGAAGTTGATAGAGACAAAGGAAGTCTTTCTCGCATTTTAAACGTTTACATCGGTGACACCCCCATTGCCCATAAATGGTACTAACCAGCTTTCCTGCATTGCATTATGGGTGAAGACGTATTTGGGTGTTTTATACTGTTCTACCACTTTATGTCGATATTGAGACAAAATTAAAAAAAAACCTGAAAACTCAAACAAACCATGAATATTGAAAAATACATATGTTAGCAGCTTTTATTACCTATAGCTTCACTTACAAGCCTAAAGGTTTAATTTTCCTTCAATAAACTCCAGTACAGCCTCCCTTTTATTATCCTGCAAATGAAATGGGGTTGCATTATTTATTTATTTATTTGCCCAATCTATATTTATTTAATCTTGAGTAAATAATTAAGCCGCTGAAAATTTAGCAGAAGCATCCATCCATTCTCTTCCACTTATCCAATTCAGGGCCACGGGGGGCTGGAGCCTATCCCAGCTGCCATAGGGCAAGAGGCAGGGTACACCCTGGACAGATCGCCAGTCTGTCACAGGGCTAACACAGAGAGACAGACAGCAATTCACACTCACTCAGTTTAGAATCACCAATTAACCTAATCCCATGCATGTCTTTGGACTGTGGGAGGAAGCCAGAGTACCTAGAAAGAGCCCACGCAGGCACAAGGAGAACATGCAAACTCCACAAAGAAAGGTCCCAGCCAGATGGTGGATTCAAACCCAGGACTTTCTTGCTATGAGGCAATGGTACTAACCACTGCACCACCATGCCACCCTTAGCAAGAAGATGTTGAGCAAAAAGGTGATATCTTCTAAATTATGCAGCTAATGGAGAGTCAAAAATAATATTAAAAAATCCTTTTTAGCTACTCAAAACCATGCAGTCTATAGTCAATATTTGTTAGGTTCACCCTGCAGATACCGGAGTTGGACCCCCTTTTGTCTTCAGATCTGCCTTAAGAGATTTTGGTCCATATTGACATGATGGCATCACACAGCTGCTGCAGATTTTTCAGTTGCACATCCATGATGTGAATCTCTCGTTCCACCACATACCAAAGGTGCTCTATTGGATTGAGATCTGGTGACTGTGGAGGTCATTTGAGCTCAGTAAACTCATTGTTATGATCAAGAAACCAGTTTGAGATTATTTGAGCCTTGTGACATGGCACTTTATCCTGCTGGAAGCAGGCATCAGAAGATGGGTACACTGTGGTCATAAAGGAATGGACATGGTCAGCAACAATGATCAGGTGGGCTGTCCAAATGTCACAGCAGAAACTGAGACTCATCAAACCACGCAATGTTTTTCCAATCTTATATTGTCCAGTTTTGGTGATCGAGTGCGTATTGTAGCCTGAGCTTCCTGTTCTTAGCTGACAGGGGTGGCCCCTCTGCTTCAAGGTTTGGTGTGTTGTGCATTCAGAGATGCTCTTCTGCGTACCTTGGTTGTAACGAGTGGTTATTTGAGTTACTGTTGCCTTCCTATCACCAAGCCATTCTCCTCTGACCTCTGGCATCAACAAGATATTTTCAGCCAGAGAACTGCTGCTCACTGGATATTTTCTCTTTTTCAGACCATTCTCTGGAAACCCTACAGATGGTTGTGCAGGAAAATCCCAGCAGATCAGCAGTTTCTGAAATACTCAGGCCAGCCAGTCTGGCACCAACAACTATGCCATGTTCAGAGTCACTTAAATAACCTTTCTTCCCATTTGATGCTCAGTTTGAACTTCAGCAGGTCTTCTTGACCATGTCTACATGCCTAAATGTATTAAGTTGCTGCCATGTGATTGGCTGATTAGGTATTTGTGCTGAAGAGCAGTTGAACAGGTGTACCTAACAAAGTGGCCAGTGAGTATATGTGAACACAATAATAGAAAAAAATGCCATTTGAAGTATTGGAGTGGCTTCTTTAAAAATAAAGTTGGATTAGTGAGTGGGATACTTATGAAGAGATCTATAAAAATAGCCAGCTGGTACATTACCATTTGACCAGCCACTTGGTAAGCATGCTATTGTTGCATGCTCAGCTCTTCACCAGCAGCAGGAGCAGCAGCCCGTCACTATGGCAACACTGCAAGATCATTGTGTGGGTGAATGAGGACCACTTGTATGACTTCTTCACCTCAGGTAACGCAAGTGAAAATCACCATCTGAGGGGGAAGCACAATCCAAAGCACTAGATCATCAACTCTCCTCCTCACTGCAGAGGAATGTGTTATCCAGCAAGAGAACAACAATTTATAAACTAGATTAACTCTGTTGGGCTATGGTCTGCCCAGGAAGAGAGGCTTTATAATGTGTCCAGACCAGCATGGCTTTTTGGAGGTCTCGGTGCAACTTTTGTACATGCTTCTTGTGTTTAAGCCATGCCACTGCACTATCCCCTCAAATGCAAATAACACCAGAGCTTGGGTTACGTTTTTGCTGTGCAGAAGAAATGAAATGCTTTCCCTCAACAGATATTGAACAAAAGACTGCTCATTTGCAATGCAACCTCTCATTAGCATTATTAAGACCTAATGCCCCAAACAAATTATATCACGCCCAATAACACCACCTTTGGATCAATTTAATAATTCAGTAAATTAATGTGCATAGATGTATAACGAGCGTCTCTAATTACTGCTGAGTCCACAGCTTAGAGCAAATAACTGTCTCTGTAGAGCTTGTGCTAACTTCCATTCAGTCACTCTTGACTGGGACAGACTTTCAACTTTACATTGTCAAAATCAGCCCTTTTCTTCAAGGATCCAACTCTTCCTTCAAGAGCTGGATCACGGCCCTTCAACAAGACTTGTAATTAATTGACTGATGTTATGCAGTAATATTTAATTGGTAAAAAGGTATTGATTTTTCTTCTGTGGTATCAACATCATTGAAAGTGTCTCCTCACTGTCACTTACACTGAGCCAGCAGGGAAGCCACTGAAGCCTCCCTCAACTATCAGGATATCAGGTTATATTGGGTGGGTCAGAGGGTGGCAGTATTCATATTTGCAAGATTCCCTAATGCTGAATTCTTCAGGATGTCAGTGATAATGAGTCTGAACTGCTATTTAAGAGATTTTATTCATATTTTTCATAAATTCATGGCCCATGAAGACACAGCAGTCAGAAATCAAAGAGCCAAAAAAAAAAAAAAAAAAAAAAAAAAAAAAAAAAAAAAAAAAAGACTAAAACTAACATTTT